>PVJA010016983.1:0-42382 GCA_004027025.1 Myocastor coypus | reverse complement strand
TTTTTTTTTTTTTTTTTTTTTTTTTAATGGCCAGCTCAGTTTGCCCTGAGGGTGGGGCTGGCACAGCATGTGGTGCCAGGGATCGAACTGTGGTCTCTGCAGTTAAGCAGGTGCTTTAGACTGCTGAGCTATCTCTCTGGCCCTCCATTTCTTGATCCTATTATCTCATTTAATTTCCAAACAGCCCTATGAGACAAGTAATGTTACTATTTCATATCTGAAGATTGAAAAATTGGAGAGATTTTCTCCAAAATTACATTTAGTAAGTGTCAACATTGGAAACCAAACCCAGGTCATACTGGCTCACAGGCCAGCCCTTCCCATGGTCATTTTGTTGTACCTTTGGAGACTCGGTAGATTTTGAAACCTCTAACAGGTAGTATAATTGTAAGCAGTTTGATTAGCTATTGCTGTGCCAATACAATGCTTTATTGTTTTGAATAGCAAATATTATACATTGGCTTTTTAAATAGATTATATTGTATTACCAAATCTGAAGTATATTTCTTCCTGAGTGTTCTTCAACTTTTAACAGAGAAAGCTTTATCTAACTTGTAAATTCCACTGAATGAAAAGCAGAAGGTCACATAAGACATGCCCTGTGAGGTGCTTAATATTTAGGAGCTTGGGGGACAGAAGCCCATGTCATCAGTGTGTTTTTATTTAACACTTGAGTTGGCTAGATTGCACCTGAAGCACTGGTTGCAGCATGAAGACTGGACCAGCCTCAGCTACTTCTTGGGTCTCCTGAGTGGGCACCACCCAGCTGCCAGCCTGCTTCTTGATTTCAAGCCAGCTAGGTATATTGTTTGGACTGAATGGGCAGACACATCTGTATCAGTAAGACAAAAGGGTCTGCTGAATTTTCTGAACAGTTTAGGTATGTTACTCAAATTTCTACTAGCTCTTTCTGTAGTATCTAATGGTTGACCTATCTTCCCATGTTTTTATTTACTTTTTTGATTATCATGTTTTTAATGTATTTTTGTTAATTAGTATAACAAATTACAAAACCATAGCTTGAAACAAGTATAAATCAGAAGATGTTACTCAGGGTAGAAGAAAAACGTTAGTTTACTTACATTTGGAATTAACCATTCAAATTATTTTCTTTAAAAAAAATCTCTCCATGTATCTATAACCCGTAGTCTTTTAGTCTTTTAACTTACATCTTTTCTCTAGATCTTAAAATATATAGTATTTCAGCTCCATTTTTAAACACCAAAAATTAATTCCCTGTATTTCATTACAGTAAAAGCTTAGTGCCAAACTGAGTTTTGTCTTCAAAACAGACCCATACCTATCCTCATGAACAAGCATTTCAATATGTAATTATATGTTGAAGGAAATGAATAGAATACTGTGTAACAAAGGATAACAAGGGACCTTATTTATTTTGATTTTTGACCCAGGATCTATCACTATGTACTTCAGGCTGGCCTTGAACTCACTATGTATTCAAACTTGTGATCCTGCCTCAGCCTCTCCAGGCCTGGGATTATAGGGATGTGCCACCATGTTGACATTTAAACAAAAACTTAAAGCCATCAATGGTGATGATGCAATATGAGATTGTCCTCAAGCCAAATTATTACCGTGGTTGCATATAACCACACAAATTGAAGCCATATGACAGCAGATGTTGAACTGATTATACTAGAAACATCATCTTTGCAGCTTTTCATATATTATATCAGGCTTTAATATTAGCCTAGTACTTTTTATTCTAGTCCTTTATCTCAACCAATTTGTGTTATGATCTTATTTTTGGTTGTTAACATAGCTGTGTTTCATTAAATCTGATATCACCATTTGGTCTTTTTTATTTATTTATTTATTTTTAATGTGTTTGGTGCAGGATCTCACTACCCAGTCCAGACTCTAGTGGTCCTCCTGTTTTCAGCCACCCCAGAGCTGGGATTACAAGTATGCACCACCACAGTCAGTGTACCACTTTGTCTTTTAATAGCTAAGTCAGTCTATATATTTTGTGGTTACGGGTATTTGTGACCTCTCCTTACTATATGTTTACAATAGTTCATCTTACAATTTTTTAACCTTCCAGTTGTGTGATAACAATATGCACTCGGAAAAAAAAAAAGAACTACTTTAAATCTTGACATTTGCTGTCTCCTGGGGTTGGTGACATGCAGTATAATCTCTTATCGACACTGGACAGAGAAGCAGCAAGCTAGGCTTGCCACCTGACCAGAGAAATAGTTGATACTCTACAAAGCACTCTGTTACTAAGCTATCCTGTTCAGTAAGTTGGTGTATTAAATGCATTTTTATTTTTACTTATTTCATTTGTTTGAGACAGGGTCTCACCATGTAGTTCAGGCTGGCCTTCATTATATCCCAAGAGGGCCTTGAACTCTTTGAAGTCTCCTGCTGGAGCCTCCTCAGTAACTAGGATTATAGCTCTCCCCTGGATAGCTGCTTTCATGTTTTCTTGTGGATTTTTTGAGAAATGGTCTTGCAGTGGAGACAAGGCTGATCTTGAACTTACAATGTAGTCAAACTCGTGACCCTTGTGCCTCAGCCTACCTAGTGTCAGGATTATAGGCATATGTCACCATGCATACCCCTGAATAGTTTTTTACTTTGTTCTTTGTTAGTAGCTGGGATTATAGGCATGTATACCATACCTAGCCCTTTTGAATAGCTTTTCTTTCTGCTCAAGCTCTTAATCTTTTTACGTTTTCTGCCTTACTTTTTTTTTTATTTTTATTTTTTTTTATAATTTTAAGGAAATTTACCATAGCTGTTTAATCTGCTTCTTTTATTCCTGGGATACCAGTTCTGTGTATGCGCCCTCCATGGTAGTTTGTTTCTTCATGTAGCTTTTCTTATGACCATCTTCAGCAGTTACTACATTTTTGTTTCTTGGGTTATTTACTGTAATATTCCATGAGCCATAGGTATATAAGTGCTCTTATACAGTAGATGAGATGTGTTTGACAATAAAGTCTATGAGGGCCTGAAGAGATAACTCAGTAGAATAAGCACTTCCCTGACCAGTGCAAGGGCCCGAGTTCAATCCCTGGTTCCTCAAGATAGACAGACAGACAGACAGACAGACAGACAGACAGACAGACAGACAGAGTCTATGTAAGTTTAAAGCTGAGTTTTATTAGGTAATTATATCCTCAGGATAGAAAATAGAAAGGGTATACAGTGAGTAAGTCTATTTCCTGCAGGCACAACATTCAACCCATCAGACACAAGAGATTGATCTGAATATTGTTCAGAAGCTATTCACTGGAGATACAAGGATATGGATATAAGCCCTGTTACATCCATTAATTACAGTGTGCTAGATGTACACATGCCTTTAGCAGTACTTGAATATCCTGAGAACCTTTCATATCTGTGTAGACAACCATCTTATTAACAGTCCACAGTTAATGAATGTTTAAATTGCTTCTAATTTATTATTACATGGTGCTGTAATATTCATGTATGTGTAGTTTATACATGGAAGTAAAATTATATTTCTAAATTCCAAGAAATTAAAATTACCAAGGCTGATGATATAGACATTTCTAATTTGGATACTAAAATTTTCCTCTGCAGAGCTTAGACTAGTGTATTCTCTGTGAAAATGCCTGTTTGTCCTCTTGAGAAAAATGTAATGCAAATTTCTTGGTCTTTGTCTGGATGAGGTTAAAGTGTTAACTCAAAATTGATTTATTTTACAAATCATTTATTTATTTATTATTTGGTACAGCATCTCTCTATGCAGCTCAGACTCATGATCCTCCTGTCTCAGCCTCCCGAGTGCTGGAATTACAGGTGTGCACCATGATGTTGGTTTCAGTGCCCAGTGCAGTGTGGTGCCAGCGCAGCATGCCATACTGGGGATTGAATCTGGGTCCTTGTGCTTACCATGCAAGCACTTAAACTGCTGAGCTGTTTCTGCCTTGCTGCAGTATTTTAATCATGGTATTAATCTACCCAGTCTTTGCTACAAATGCTTTTTCCTATTCTTATTTATGGTGTTTTAAAAGCAGGCATACTTGGGGATTTATATATTCAAATTTAAATTTATCTTTTCCTTCATGATTGGCAAATTTAAGGACTTCTTTACCTAAATATTATTTTTTTTTTAAATCTCAATTTTTTGTTGTTGTTTTTGTTTTGTTTTGTTTTGTCTTTTTGAGACAGGGTCTTGCTACACAGTTCAAGCTGGCCTTGAGCTTACTTTGTAGCCCAGCCTGGTCTTAAACTTGGAATAATCCTTCTGCCTCAGCCTCACAAGTCAAATGCTGAGATTATAGGTGTTTTCATATGCCGGACCATGCCTGGCTTTCGTGTTTTTGTGGGGGGTTTTGTTTCATTTCTTTGAGACAGGCTATTATGTAGCTGAGCCTGTTAATGAGCTTAGTGTGTAGCCTGTTTTGATGAGGCAACCCTACCTCAGCCTCTCAAGTGCTGGGATTACAGTCATCCACCACCAGGCCTGGCTGGGCCTAGAATTTTAACTTGTTTTTTTCCCATCTTGTCCATGAGGCCTGAGGCCAGTGCCCAGAGCTCAATCCATAGTGTTCCTGATCTTTTTCTGCTGACTGCAGAAACAAGTTTAGGTTTTCTAAGTGATGGCTTAGGCAAGCTCAGGGACAAGGGCTTAATCCCTGGCACTGCATGCCAAGCTGGCCCCACTCCCAGGTGCACTGAGCCTGGCCATTGAGACCAGACACACACTTATAGCACACACTTGTAATCCTAATACCTGGGAAGCTCAAACCAGAAGGATCACTATGAGTCTGAGCTGTGTAGTGAAGCCCTGGAACAACCAAATACATAAACAAATAAATAAAATGAAATTTAAAAATGCCAGAAACTGGGCTACTTACAAACTTTAATGAATTAAAAGTTTGTCTTCAAGAGCTGCGATTTTTAAGTCATGAAAATAGCTAAAATATTCATTGTGGAATATTCTCTTTATGAACATTTTTTTCTTTCAAGAAATATTTATATAATCATAGCACTATAATTACAGAGTATCTATTAGGAATTTTATTTATCTCTTGATATTTTATATTTATTAAATTACTAAAAAACTACTTTTGCCAGGTCTAGTGGCACATGCCTATAATCCCAGCACATGGGAAACTAAAGCAAGCATGGTGAAACCCTGTCTCAAAAAGACAAAAGAAGACAAACAAAAAAATCTGCACTGTTTCTAACAAGTATATGTTTTGTCATTTCAAGAATGTGCCCATCCCATTCTCTGTGATTGTAATAAAATAGGCAGTTTTAGGATGCAGTTAGTAACCAAGTGTATTGGTTTTCTTCTTTCTAATTTTGAAATTTAGGTTGGCTCTAAAGGCTACTCCCCAAGTCTTCTAACAAGAGTATCTTTTTTGTTTGTTTCCATGACCAGGGATTGAACTCAAGACCCTGTGCTTGGTAGGCAGGTACTTATTTTACTGAGCTATCTCCCCACCCCCCAGAAGAATCATTTTGATATAGTTAACTTTCTTTTTAAATTTTTTTTATTTTTAAACAGGTTTATCTTTAAAATGATGTCCTGAAAGGGCTGCCTGATAGCTCAGCGGACTAAAGCTCTTGCTTTGACAGAGCACCGTAGCCAGGGTTCAGTCCTGGGCCTGAGTTTCCCACTGCTGGGTGAGCCTCACCTGCGGGACGCACTGAGACAGCAATCGAGACTGGGCGTGGTGGCCTGCACCTATAATCCCAGCACTTTGGGAGGCTGAAAACAAGAGAATCACTTGGAGTCTAATCTAGAAATGAGACCCTATAGACCCTGTCCTAAATACAGAAAGAAAAATAACTTAAAATGATGTCCTGGAATATCTGCTATGTGTGTACACTTAAGAGAACTGGTTTTCAGTAACTAATACACCTTTTTTTTTTTTTTTGTAGCAGGAATTTTTCAAAACTTTTTTTTAATCAACATTATATTTTAGTTAGATAAAGCAGTAGTATTTAATTCCCTTAATCATCATTATATTGTAGATGTTTCTCAACTTATGTTTGGGTCACTTCTTGAAACATTAAGTTGAAAATGCATTTAATGTATCCAGTGTACTGAAAACCTCAGCTTAGACCAGACTACCCAAGATTTATCCAGAACCTAGGTGAGCCTGTGCCAGGACAGTCATCTTACATAAGTCATACGTTATGCTAAAGTGTTAGATATCTCACGTAAGGAATTTATCAAGTACTTTATCAGAAAATCGCTACTAATACCATATACGAGGTATAATTGAAAAATGGGCTGACATGCAGCACCAGCCCCGCCCTCGGGTGGGCTGAGCCAGCGATGGAGTCTGGGTATGATGGCACATGCCTGTAATCCCAGCCCTAGGGAGGCAGAAATCAGGGGATCACTAAGAGTCTGGGCTGTATAGTGAGACCCTGCACACACACACAGCCTTGAAAAATTGGCTGAAAGTTTTAAATTTTATTGCAGTTATAGATATGTTGCCATTAACACCCCCTCTTCCCCCCCCCCCACAAGAAAGAAGCCTCCTCTTACTTCAAACACCCCGGCTCTTCATTCTTGCCATTTTGTGGAACAGCTCTGAAAGTCCTCTCTGTAGTTTCTCTCTGTTCTCCTGACTGCCTTAATGTTTTGAACGGATTCAAAATGTTTATCTTTTGTGGTCATTTTGACTGTGGAAGAACAAGTGCCAGCTTAAGTAATGTGGGTGAGGATGCTCCGTAATATTTTTGTAAGCCTGGCTTTCCCATGGGTGTCACTCAGCAACAGCACTCACCACGTGCATCACACCTCCTGAAGACATTCATAAAAGAGGACTTCCAGAGCTTCGGCAGAAAGTGGCAGGAGCAATGAACTCAGTGTTTGGGGTGAGGGCAAGTGTGTGAAGGGAATTTGCGGCGGTGTATCTTTTACTGTAATAAATACTTTTAATTTAAACATTCCCTTTATATATCAATGGCCCCTCCTACACTGGAAGGTGAGCTTTTTGTCCCCATGATCACATAGCTGCCTGGGAGCTTGGGAGTTGCGGTTGGCTGTCACTGCTGGCAACCAGCACCTATCGCTAGTCCCAGCAGAAGGTCACATTTGAAGTATGATTTTATATTAGAATAGGGGAATATTCATCCTTTTCCAGTCAAGAGTTAACACTGTGTAGAATTTGGCTTGGATTATTAATTGTTGGCTCGGATTTCTCTTACCAAATGATCTATCTAAAACCAGAAAAAGAGAACATGAAGTTTTTATATTTGTTCAGGGTTCAGTTATCCTTAGTGAGGCTGCCAAAGAATATACTAGCGAATGTGTTAGTATATATTAATATATTCAAAAATTGAGGATTTTGTGATTGCTGTTCATTTTCTATTCATCTAATTTTTGTGGTGCTGGTGTTTGCTTTTTTGCAGTGGTCTTTCGACTTTTTCTGAGTGTCATTTAAATGTGTTTATGGTTTATACTCTGAGGTGCCTGAATTAGGTAACATTTGCAGGACACAGAAGCAGGTAATATAATAATGCAAAGAGGAGCTGGTTTTGTTAATTTTCTTTTAATTTGACAAGTATCCTAAAATTTCATTCTCCTGAAATTTGGTAATTAGCAAGTGTAATTAGCAGTTTCCAGGATTATTAAGCCATCTTTGGGTTTGGGGGTCTTGTGTGTTTTCTTAAGATACAATGTGTGGAGTAGAAAAATAGAAATAGTACTTCCAATTTTGTCAGTACATTTAGATAGATTACTGAATGTCTTGATTCCTGTTTTTTTCATCTGCCATGTAGGGAAAAAGACAAAATCCTGTCTTTTCTACTTTGTGAAATTCTAAATAAGAGAGAAAAATGAGATTGCTGGAACTTTTCTTAAATATAGAAACTAGGCAATTCCAGGCATGTGCCTGTAACTCTGACACTTGATGGTTGATGAAGGAGTTTAAGTTTGAGATCACCTGGACTACACAGCAAAACCTTGCCTCAAAACAAAACAAAAAACTATCACTTCAACACTCGTAAGTTGTTATGGCCATGATCAGTTTTATGACTTTTGTGTTTTTTACTTTTTGCTGTTTTTGAGTTTTTAAGCATTGGTATAATTAGCTTTAAGAATCTCCACATAATGTTCATGGATAATTTTGAAGTATTATAAAATACTTCATTCTAACAAGCTTACTTTAGAAATTCTATTTGTTAACACTTAAGTCTTTAAAAAAACACTTGAGAAAACTACTTGGTCTGTTGTGCAACCAAAGAGAAAATTAAGGCACTGGGGAGATAGCTCAGTAGAATAAGCTCTTGCCTGGCAAGCACAGGGTCCTGAGTTCAATCCCCGGTACTGAAAAAGAAAAAAAAAAAAAGTCGACAAAGAGAAAATTAAGTCTTTTAAAAAGTTTTATTATGAAAGCAGTTTTCAATAGTTAGACCTTACCAGATATATGTATATGTATGTATGTATGTGTGTGTGTATGCCATTCCCTATAAATGTTGCCACTGTTAAAAACTTAATCTTATTCTTTGATTTGCTTTTTTAAGATTTTTGTAGTACCAGGAATCAAATTCACAACCTTGCAGTCACCAGGCAGGCACTGTGCTGCTGAGCTATTTCTCTGGCCCTACTTGATCTTATTCTTTCTGGTGGCTTTTTTCTTTTTTTCTATTTTCGCTTTCTGTTTTTACTTACTTATTTTGAGTAAATAAAATACAAAATGAGCATACATGTGTTTTTTCAGTTCAGAGTAAGCAATACTACAGATTCTTATTTTTTCAGGTAATAAATTCAGTACCTTTAATATCAGTGTATGCAGAGTTACCTCATTCTGATAGTGTTTCATTAAGCTGATGCACTGCATGTAACCAAAATTCTTGTTTGTCTTTTTTTTGGTACCAGGGATTGAACTTAGGACCTCGCATTGCCAGGCAGGCACTTAAGCCACTGAGCTTTCTCACTGGATGTCCAGAATTCTTGACAGAAAAAAATGTGTTGTTTAATTTTGTTGATATAACTATCTGTTTTAAACAACTGAAGTATCTTGTATTCTGTTTGCGTGGAGGTTTTGCTTGCTTTTGTGAGTGAACCTGTTTAAGAGTCAGAATCTTCTTTCTCCATTTTTGGAATTTCAGGTAATTTATTTGGAAGAAATCTATTGCGCTCCTTCATGTTGAGGCACTGTGCTAGGCATTGAAGATACAGATGAATGAAACAGCGACTCTCAAGGACAGACTTAGAAGTGTTTCACTTCTGTCAGCACGCTAGTCATGCCATTCCTCCTGAGAGGGTGGGACCTAATTTCTGGACAAAATGCCAGTCACTGTTTAAGGTGTTACTCCAGGACTATTCTTACGGCTTACTTCTGCTTCCCAATAGTCCTGACCGTTGCATTTTCCTGAATGGTGTGTGTGTGTGTGTGTATTATTGCTCTGATGGTATTTATTTTTAAAATAGGTCACATTTTGACAAGCATTTGGGAAAGCTTCGTTGAACATATGTACACATTCTAGAGATTGAACCCAGTCACTGTAGCTACAAATACGATATGGTCCCTGTTGTCACAGTTATAACCTACAGAGGACAGGAGAAAAACGATGTAGACCCACAGCTCACTTGAATCTTTATGCAGTACATGTCTGGTGTATAGTCTCTTAGGGCTTTTTTTTTTTTTTTCCCCCGTCAGGGCCAGGGTTCAAACTCAGGACCTTGCACTTGCCAGCCAAGCACTTGTGCCACAGAGCTATCTCCCCAACCCCAGTTTCTTAGGGGTTTTGTGGGGCATTGTTTTGTTTCTCTGTCTCTTTGAAACAGGGTCTCATGCTTTGCAGTTCAGGCTGACCTTGAGCTCACTTTGTAGCTCAAACTTGCAATGATCCTGAGTGCTGGGATTATAGGCGTCCACTACCATGTCCAGCAGTCTGTTAGTTTTGGGTACCACTATTAATTGACAACAATTAGTACAGTATCATTTCTTTTTAAGAAAACTGGCTCCTAAGCCAGACTGTCAGAGTTTCCTCTTTGCCCCAACTACCTCACAGTCTTTTGTTGGATATAGGTTCTGAGTATCTGAAATAATTGAAATTTAAAGATTCCAGTAAAAAGCTTTACTTTTGTCAAAGATTTCTAACAATCTTATTATTTTCTTATCTACTACCTATGTAAATTTTGAGGCTTTGTACCAAATAACATTTATGGTTAGAATTTTTAAATTTGGACATTCTAAAATACTGTAGGTAACCTAAATAATCTTTTTTTCATTTTTACAGCGGGGCCATATGGAATATTTGCTGGAAGAGATGCCTCCAGAGGACTCGCCACATTTTGCCTAGATAAGGATGCACTTAGAGATGAATATGATGACCTCTCAGATTTGAACGCAGTACAGATGGAAAGTGTTCGAGAGTGGGAAATGCAGTTTAAAGGTACTTACATTTTGTTAGGTTCTTGAGACAGTAAATATGTGTTGAGAGAAAGTGTGTACTATTCCACATGCTTGAGGAACTTAAGGATGTCACGTTTGTTAGCATCATTATTAGATGATTATTATTATTTTTGTTTTTTTGCGGAACTGAGAATCAAACTCTGGACCTTGCACTTGCTAGACAGGCACCTGTGCCCCTGAGCTGTCTCCCTGGCCCTTGGATGATAGTTTAAACATAGCTAAATATTAATGTGATTATATGTGAAAAATATGTTAAACTTGTTTTAAGCTATGTTTAAAATATTATATTTTTGGTCTTTTTTGTTTTAAAAGTATGACTTTATTCAAAATGAGTTTTTGTTTAGAGCCATGACACCCTGGGTTTGATCCCAGTACCATCAGAAAAAAAGTGATGTTGATACTGTAATTAAATTTACTCCAAAATGCAAAATGACTTTATTGGTTTTGCTCTCCAACAGTTAAGAAACATTCTTCCCAATTACACCTTTATAACACTAATTTTTACTACCTCTGTGTGACACCATGACCTATTTATATGATTCCTGAATCCTTCAGAAGAGTTACTTTGGCTTTCCGACATGTGTGCTGGTTGTATTATATGAATTAGTCCTTTTAGTTCATCCTCTTGACAGCCGATTCATTCTACCTAAGTTTAATTCACTTATCCTAGATTTCAGTTCCTGACCAAGACACAAACATACTGTTAACCTGGATACAAACTTCTAAATTAAACACAAAAAGGCAAAAGAGTTTGAAAGAGGAAAAATAATGTACTAGAAGTCACATGCAGGCCTCTGTCCCAGGGCCCCTGGCAGGCGAGTTTCCATCGCTACACTTTTTTACTTTGAGGGCTGCTGCTGTCCATCACACATCCTAAGACTATCTCACTTGGCCCCACTTGCTGTGCGGTTTTTTACCTCCTGCAGACCTCCACATCCTTCCTTCGCCCCATGGGTGTCACCATTCCTTTTTTCATGGTTTGCACTCTAACATATCCATCCCTAGGTTTTGTGCATACCATTTCCGTACAAAATCTATTTTAAAAATTGTTAGTATGTATAGGTGTAGATTCTCTATGATGAACGTTATCATTATATCTAGAATGTACCAGTTAGAAGGAAACAAAGAGCTGTTAGAAATTCTCAACATTGCCAGCTCATTTCTTCAATTCCAATAGTTTGGGCTATTGAAAATTAAACAACTGTTATGAGATTCACAAAGCACTTTAGCCCAGCTTCATGTATCTCCACTCCTAATCTCCAAGCTGGGGCCAGGCAGCTCAAAGGTAGATTCCACCCATGTGTATTTTTCAAAAAGATTTCAAAGTGAGCTGGGCATGGTGGCACACAGGGAAATATTAGCAACTCCTTTTTTCCATTATTGTGTTATGTTTAAAGATTTAAGGTGCCCAGTCGGTGTGATAGTGCATACCTGTAATCACTCTGGAGGCTGAGGTAGGATCATTGCAAGTTCAGAGACCAGCCTGGGGTACAAAGTGAGCTCAAGGACATCCTGAACTGCACAGTCAAACCCTGTCTCAAAAAGACCAAAAAAAAAAAAAAAAAAAGTTTTCCAAGTGATTTTGTGCAGTGTCTGATTGTAAACTACTAATATGAACACTGTTCTGCAAAGAATAATTCCCAGGCCTTATTAGTTCCTTAGCATTGTTTTCCCTTGCTCAAACTTTGCTTGTAGAAAGGCCAGCCGTGGTGAATCATTAGGCAAGACTTAGCTATTCTGTATATTTCTAAAAGGGCCAAGTACCTACCTTCCCCCTGTAATGGAATAATGAAACAACTTTGGTATTTTGTTTTGCTGTATCTTTCAGAGAAATATGATTATGTAGGCAGACTCCTAAAACCTGGAGAAGAACCTTCGGAATATACAGATGAAGAAGACACCAAGGATCACAATAAACAGGATTGAACTTTGTAAACAACCAAAGTCAGGGGCCTTCAGAACTGCAGTTCTTACTCCCTTTCACAGAATGTCCAGTGTCTTTTGTTATGATTCACCTGCTGCGAAAAATACTCAACCAATTGTATACAAGACAAGTCTCATCGTGAAGATTTGAATACTAGACATTGTGTATGCTGCCACACTCATTTGTTGCAGTTGTTTGTAATGTCTGGTGGGGCTCCATCATCCTGAAAAGGAACAGACAGACGTTTCTTGAACAGCAAGAAAGTCACAAGGTTACTTTTAGCTTTTCTTCCCCTCTCCCGTCTTCCTCTCATCTCCTCCTTTCTCTCCCCCCATTCTTCCTCCCTCTCTCCCCCTCCAGCTCCTACCCTCTGACTATTCTCTCTTTCTCCATCTCTCTCTTTCTCCAATGTATATCAAAGACAACCAAATAGGTATTTGCAACTCAAGTGTACAAATCTCCTCAAAAAAACACCAAGGGACTCCTGCTTTACATGCTGTGGTTTTATTTAGCATTGAAGAGGGAGGGGGCCTGGGCAGAGGAGCAGGAGTTACACATTAATTTGAGTAGTTTAGGCAACTGAAACATAAAAATGTAAACTCCCAAACTTTTCTTCTTGGGTTTTGTCAGGGAAAAGGAAAAAGGGCGGGCAGGGGAGTTCAAATGGATTGATATCAAGGAAACTCCCCCAACTGAGATCATTTTAAACCAGTTTTATCCCTTCCCTTCCTTCCCCTAGATAAATCAATATTAATTGTGCCTTATTTCACTTCCATAGACTTGAATTATTTTTAGGGAAAACCCCCCTATGTGAATTTAGAAGTCACTACAAACAGCATTGAGACTGAAGTTGGAATACTCTGTTGACCCACAAACCTCGGTATCATTCTATGTATATAGAATGTAAAAGGAATCTTCAGTATTAACTGCCATATATGTTGATATATAAAAATTCAGTCAGCATTGTGATGCCAAATGCATTCGCCTATGCTTTCTTTCTCTTTTAAAAAAAAATTGGAAATCAGATCAACAGTTCTTATCCCCTTACAGAAGCTGCCTAATTTAGGAGTCTGATGCTCACATCTCACCGGTGTGGTGCGTGGGGCCGTGGTGTGGATGTGTGTGGGTGTGTCTGGGTGTGTGTGAGTGCCTTGGAAGGGACTCTTTCTGCAGATACTGTAAATATAAGTACCGTTTTAATAAAGCATGTATAATAAACCAAAATAAGCTTGAGTTGGATTTTATATGCAGAACTGTTAGCCAGTGCATTGTGACATGGTAGTAAGTTTGTCCATTTGATTGCAGATGAGAGCTCTTGGGAAGGAATAGTAGGTGCTGGTTAACGAGCTCTACTCATTGTACCACATTCAGTGTAGCTTTAGGAAGAAATTCCACCTTTGTGGAAGATTCTTAAGCAATCTGAGCTTATTCAGGTATTGATATAGAAAAGTGTACATATTTTCACTTTATATTTTGATGCCAACTGATTATATTAGAAGTAATAGCACTACAGATAATAGTTATGAAATGGAATACAATAAAGGATATCGTAATGATAAATACTAAATTCCTCCCTTATTTGGCTAAAAAAGATCCTTGCTAAAAGTCCTACATAATGCCAGACTATGGTGGTGCACGCCTGTAGTCCTACCACTTAGGAGGCTGAGGCAGGCAGAAGGATCAGTGCAAATTCAGGACCATCCTGGGCTACAAAAAGTGAGCTCAAGGCCAACCCGAACTGCACAGCAAGACCCTGTCTCAAAAAGACATAAAATAAAAGTCCTACATATGTTAATCATAGGATTTTGTCAGTATTCTTGATTGAGGACAAATATGCCAAAAAATCAATTTTATTTAAGTCACCAGTTAAAAGACATCTGTTTAATAGATAAAATATATGCAAAAGCCATCAAAAGGGGAACTTTGAACTGCAACCATAAGCTAAAGTGTGTAAAATACTACATTTACTACATTCTATTTAATCTTGTAATGTTTTGTGGAAAATTATCTTTGGTCAAATCTTGGCTGAAGAGTGGTTATGAGGACTTGAAGATTTGCGAAATGCTTTGTTTTTGTGTATTTTCTAAAAAAACTTGTTAAAGTACATGTCCTCTGTAGTAAACCAGTGTGTATGTGTATATATATATACATATATATGAATATATATATGAATATTTGAGCCTATAGTTCAGTAATAAACCTGCACTTGTGAATAGAGAAGCCCTAAGTATTCATATGGTAAAAATGACATGGTCTGTTATGAGAAGTGGGTAATTTTGTCTCTTGGACTTTAAATAAACTGTGTTCTGTAGATAATCACTCCAGTGCATGTTTCCCATTCCCAGGTGGCTTGGCCAGCTGTCTGCCAGTGAGGGACCAGTAGTCGAGGTATGTTGTTCCTGTTGTGTTGCCCCTTGGCCAGTATTTTTTAAATCTGCCCGATTATTTCTGATCACTTGAGAAGGGCTCGTAGTGTAGACTCTTGGCCTTGGGCTCAAGCCTACCTGCCACCTATGGAGGCAGAGCCTTTGTGAGAGGTGCCCCAGATACTTCTGAGGATTGGGCATACTCGAGAACTTTCATACTGAGGTTTTCAAGTAGCTTCCTATTTGCTAGGCAGCTGAAGTAGAACTTAGTCATAGACAACTGCTGATCCCCCTAATTGATTTTTTTAATTTATTTATTTTGGCTTTTTGAGACAGGGTCTCACTATGCATACAGTTCAGGCTGGCCTTGAGCTCACTGTGTAGCCCAGGCTGGTCTTGAACTCACAGTGATCCTTTTGCCTCTATCCTGAGTGATGGGATCACAGGTGTGCACCACCACACCTGGCCTGATGCCCTACATTTGATTTTTTATTCTTTCCTAAACTTCCTTAGTAATCTAAACTAAGATTACAAGTAAAATCTAATACATAGCTTTAAAAAAAAATTTTTTTTAATAGATTTTTTATCTTTTGCCGAATCTCTATACTGCTTTTTGTCCCCAAATAAAAGCTCTACAGTATGTAGTAGTCAGTTAGTGTCTCTGTATTAACATGGATCCATTCAGGTCAGATGATCGTGGCCATATCTTTATGTTGTCCTGATGGTGTTTCCTCCTGCCTTTTTCACATTTGCAGTCTGACAGTACACCCACCCCTACCCACATCAAAGAAACCAAAGTTTAATATGTTGAGTTAGCACTGTAAGACTTGTGTTCTCTGTCAAATGTGGTTTTGGGTCACTTGGTATCCAAGGATTCCACCTTAACCTCAGGATGGCTAAGTGCAGCCTAGCTAGTTGCTAGGAAGGGCTCATGGACGTGCCGATGCTAGGACTTCACAGCTGTTATGGGTAGAATTAAATCAGTGATACTGTAAAAAAGAAATTTACTTTGAGCATGTTGAAAATAAAAGTCAAGACTATTCCAGTGATTATGAATTACAGTTCTTGTCTCTAACAAAAGTAGCAAAAGGGCCAGTGAAATAGCTCAGTGGTCTAAAAGAACCTGTTTAGGCAAGCTTAGGCAACCACAGGGACCGAGGCTTGATCGATCCCCAGCACCACATGCTGCAGCAGCCCCACCCCCAGGGCAGGGTGAGCCGGCCATAACAAAGTTTCAAGCAAAAGCTGGGCCAGCGAGATGGCTCAGCAGTCTAAAGCACCTTCCTGCTTAGGAAAGTTTAGTTTAGGCAACTGTAGGGACCATGGTTCCATCCCTGGCACCACATGCTGTGTCAGCTCCATCCCCAGGGCAGGGTGAGCTGGCCATAACTTAAAGTTTTTTTTAAAAAAAAAAAAGCCTGAAGATAGCTTTTGAGAATGTGAGGTCCATTAAGGTCAGCCATCATCTGGCAAGTATATTAACCTAATGGTAACCTGTTTGGATGTGGCAAAAATGTGCAGAGACCAGCCACTTGTACTATGTTTAGGCTAAAAGCCTAGTTCCTGGGCAGTGTCAGGAATGAAACTCCTGTGAGGCATTTGCAGGAAACCTTGTCCTCGCTGTCGGCTTTGCTTTGGTTCTGCAGTCACTCACCCTGGGGAGGCATTACGCTGCCTGTGAGCCAAGCTGCGCATGGCGCTGAGGCAGGAGGATTGCAGGTTCCAGGCACAGGTGACCCTGCCTCCAAAAATTGTTAAGAGGGCTGAGAATGTAGCTCAGTGGGAAGGTCCTGGGTTCAGTCCCCAATAATAAAGCAGTAGACACCTTAAGAGCCTCTTACTCTCAAGAGATTTCTCCTTGTAATAGCCACACAGGACCCAACTAGCCCTCATGTGCAGCTTGGTGTAAGGAGCCCCATAGTATAGGCATATGCTTTTTAAATGCTGTAAAAGTATAGTTCTCCCAGCTGTGTAATACTGCTAAGTAAAATATTTAGTGAAAATAAAGGTGATATGTGGTATGGCGTAAGTGTGCTTTGCTTGGTTATAAAAAAATTGTATGGGGGCCCGGCAGGATGGCTCAGTGGTCTAAAGCGCCTGCTTAGGAAAGCATGGGCCGCTGCAGAGACCGCGGTTCGATCCCCGGCACCACATGCTGCACCAGCCCTGCCCTCAGGGCAGGCTGAGCCGGCCATAAAAATAAAGTTCTGAAACAAGAAAAATAAATAAATAAATAAATTTATTTTAAAAATTAAAAAAAATAAATTGTATGTCCATTATAAAGAAAATGAGTAAGAAGTGGCCAAAATTCAAGAGTTAAGCAGTTAACCTTTTCAAAACCACCTTTCTCTCCAGTTCTTTCTCTATGTAGAATTAGATTGGGGGAGGATGGGAATTGAATTTAGGACCTTGTACTTGCCAGGCAGACGCTGTGCCTCTGAACCACATCACCAGCCATCTGTATGTGGAATTAGTATACGTTCGCCTATCCAGGGCTTCAGGCTCCATACCCATCCAGACTTCCTGACATGGCTCCCAACTGGCCCTGCAAGCACACGGGTGATTTTCCCTCCATCCTGCTCCTTCCTGCCTGTTCTCCATCCTGGCTGCGTGCTGCTCTTCTCTGCATCTCTCTCCCTACCTTCCTCCCGTACTGCAAATTCATGGTCCCTGCTGATGTGGTTGCTTCCCTGCTTTGAAGGCCTTTGCCTGCTAGAGGCCCTGCCAGCTGACTCGTGTTCTCCGGGCCAGGCTCAGCTCTTGAGGCTGAGGAAAGAGGAGCTGCTTCCTCCTTTCTAGGTACTAGGCCCTTTTGTATCCCTGAAATTACTACTGTGTTGTACTTGTGTCTCCTGCAAAACCAGAGGCCAGGCTTAATCTTCCTTAGGCCGTATGCCCATTTTGTTAAATCAATGCAAACTGACGGTAGACTAACCTGACCGGAGCACACCAGCCCTTGTGAGTTCCGCCTATCGAGCTTGCAGTTCATCTGAGCTGTCCAAAAAAAAGAAGGAAGGAAGGAAGGGAAGAGAGGGGAGGGGAGGGAGGAAAAAGAAAAGAAGAAAAGGTTGGAACTATGAGACTAGCTGATCTCCAGGACCATTTCAGCTTGAGTCCTAGGGCAGAGTTATGCACGCTTATACGGAGGAAAATAACAGAGCTGTCCCCGCGTCAGCTGAGGCAAGGCCCCAATGCACCCTCACTGAGCGCTTGTGAGATCCCCGCAGCGCTACAGCCGAGCTGTGGGTCTTGGTCCCAGCTGCGTTTCTCATAAAGACAACAGGAGTCCCTCAAACACCCCAGGCGGGTCTCTGCCCCTCCATCACCGAGGCACTGCTCCCCTCCCATGCCGGTGCTAATTGGGAAAAAGGCAAGAGGGTAAACATTTAAATTTGATCTTCCCGAAGACAGACAGCCCAGCCCAAGGGAAAGAACTCCCTGTTGGAGCAGAAAGACCTTTGCCCTTGCAACAGTAAGAAGTGTGAGAAAGGGAAACACCAGCCAAGCAAGTCACCTGCCCAGAAGCGCAGGGGTGGGCGGCCCCAGTCCACCTGGCAAGCACTCAGCCAGCAGCGACCTGCTTTCTGTTGAGCAAGTTTCTCCGCTTCACTCAGCCTGACTTCAGGTGTGGAAAGAGATTGGAAAGCTAAAGTGTTCGGGGCTGGCATGTAATTTTCTTATTTGAAGTAAGGATGCACATAATCAAACCTGTGTTGGTTAAATGGCTGGTTCTAAATCGAA
This sequence comes from Myocastor coypus, assembly GCA_004027025.1. Taxonomy (NCBI): domain Eukaryota; kingdom Metazoa; phylum Chordata; class Mammalia; order Rodentia; family Myocastoridae; genus Myocastor; species Myocastor coypus. The sequence goes on along the minus strand of PVJA010016983.1, from coordinate 23,966 downwards.
AAACTATTCACTATCTAGAGGGTAACAAAGTACATCTGACATGTAGTAACATAGATCAAATCACTAAGGTTCAGCAATAATGCCAGGAGACAGTTCGCACATTTATTGATATTTTCACGTGCGGGTTTGTGATTGATTTGGAACATGGGCTCCCGGAAAAGGGGGGCCTTGAACTGAATATGCTGACCCTGGAGTTAGCAGAAACCAAGCTGGACGATTATAGCTTTACTGCTGAACAGTAAACTATTCCATAAACTTGTCAACTATTTTTAACCAGAAGTCAAATAGAAAATGCCAGGTGACAGCAATGAGTTCACCCCTGTGCTTCCTGTTAAGTTTCGAAGACTAATTTGCATTTTGTTGACCTTTCCACTGCCACGAAACATTTTAAGAGTCACTTCACAGCCCAACTCCTGTTAAGGCCTAGAGATTAGAACAGCTGCATACCTGCTATGTTCTGTTCAGAGATTTTCCCCAAATGACTGATAAAACCTGGACCCTTGTACTCGGCAGGCAGGCGTTTAGACCCCTGAGCTATCTCCCCAGCTCTGTTACCATTTTTTGCCTGGATCTAATTTTTTAAGTTCTTTATTCTAGGCAGTAGTTCTCTGTTCAAGATATAGCTGGCAATTTTTTTTCCCTTTTCTGTAGGTCATCACCTTATTCTGTTGGTGGTTTCCCTTGCTGAGAGTTTTTTTTTATTTGATATGACCCCATTTGTTGATTCTTGGTATTGTTTATTATGCAATTGGCATTCTGTTCGGAAAGTCCTTACCCATGACTATATCTTCACAAGTTTTACCTATTTATCTTCCAGCATATTGTTTATGTCTTAATATTTAAGTCTTTGATGCATTTGACTTTTAAACAAATCCCTTTTTCTCTTAATATATGACCTAATATGGCCACTGAGGCTGCAGGTTTTCAATTATGAATTCCCTTTCAGCCCGGAAGTAATACATTTACCAATATGCTTTACATTGTCCCAGATAAAACTGAAACAGCTTTTCATCTAATCTCTGAAATACGATTTTATCAAATGTGGTGAGTGTGACCAAGAAGAAAGCTAAAATAATCCCTTTGTAACAAATGTGCCAGGGAAGTTAAAGAGACCAATCTGGTCATTTTGTTCAGAATCACTTTTTTTTTTTTAGAATTTTTTATTTTATTTATTTATTTTTTTCTTGTTTCAGACCTTTGTTTGTTTATTCACTCATTTTTATGACTGGCTCAACCCGTCCCAAGGGCAGGGCTGACGCAGCATGTGGTGCCGGGGATTGAACCTCAGTCCCTGAAGCCGCCCAAGCAGGCGCTTTAGTTCACTGAGCCATCCTGCCGGCCCCCAGAATCACTTTTTAAGATATTTTTAAAGGTTGGGCATGGTGTCTCACATCTATAATTGAGCAACTAGTAACTAGTGACTAATGCTGTAACTAGTAACTGGTAAGACCCTATTCCTCAAAATTTTTTCATTTTATTTTATTTTTATTTTTGAAAGGGCTGAGAGGGCTGGCAAGATAGCTCAGTGGACTAAATGACTGGTTAGGCAAGTACAGGGACCCAGGTTTGATCCCTGGCACCACATGCCATGCCAGCCCAACTCCCAGGTGTGCTGAGCTGGCCACTGAGACTAAGTGTGGTGATGCATGCAGGGAGGCTGAAAGCAGGAGGATCACTGTGAGTCTGAGCAGTGTAGTAAGACCCTGTGTTAAAGAACATTTAAAAAAAAAAAAAAAGATAAAAGGGCTGGGACTGTAACTCAAGCTCTGGGTTCTTTTTATTTTTTGTTTTTGAGACAGCATCTCACTGTGCAACATAGGCTGGCCTTGAGCTCATTTAGCCAAAGCTGGTGTAGAGATTAGAAACTAGCATCTTAAAGAAGCGAAGAACAATAAAGTTTAGGGTGGATTGTAATCTGTTACTTAGGGAATCTTAGAAGACTAGGATCTAAAAAAGGTTTAACAGCTTAATCCTGATTGATATCTCCACCCTTACTTAAGATGTTGGTGATCCCCTCTCCTCCCTGTAAATCTTCTATTGTATGACCTAAATAAAAAGGAGATGCTTCTAGAGTTCTGGGCTCTCTTTGAGAGAGACAGATCTCAGCGAGTCCTCTGAGCTACCTTCATCAGGTCTTCTTGTTGTTTCTTTCGGCACCAACACAGAAAATTACAACGGCTGGTCTGAAAATTGCAAGGGTTCTCCTGCTTCAACCTCCCAAGTACTGGGATTACAGGTATGCATGACCATACCCGACTGGTTCTGGGTTCTGTTTGCTGTTTCATGCATACACACAAAAAAGTATTTATAAATACCCCTAAGAAGTACCCATAAGGGCCTGGCGGGGTGGTTCAGTGGTCTAAAGCGCCTGCTTGGGACAGCTTGGGCGGCTTCAGGGACCGTGGTTTGATCCCCGGCACCACATGCGGCACCAGCCCTGCCCTCAGGGCAGGCTGAGCCGGCCATAAAAATGAGTGAATAAACAAAGTTTCTGAAACAAGAAAAAAATAAATAATTAAAATAAAAGATTCTAAAAAAACAAACAAAAAAGAAGTACCCATAAGTAGCATGAAACTATTCTCTGTAGGGGAAAAAATAAATGTCGCAGCTAATAGAATATTTAAATTAACTTTGCCCCAAATCAAATTCCTAATTCTTTCCACAGATGACCCTAACTTTCAGTATACTATTTATATTTCTGATCTTTTTATAAGCATTTATATTCATATAGCTGTACCTGTGGAAATAGTTCAGAGGAGCTGGGCTGATAGTTCAGCAGACTGAAGCATTTATTTTGGCAGAGTGAAGCACCCGGGGTTCAATACCCGGCTGCGCCTGCCCACTGGGCACACTGAGATGGTGACTGAGATTGGGCATGGTGGAGAACACCTAGTAATCCCAGCATTGGGAGGCTGAAAACAGGAAGATCACTATGAGTTGGATCTATGTAGTGAGACACTTTGGACCCTGTAGACCCTGTCCTCAATACAGAAAAGAAAGAAAGAAAAAAAAAGAAAGAAAGAAAGAAAGAAAAGAGAAGAGAAATAGTTCAGAGGATGAAGTCCAAAATCTGTAAACACACTGTGTGGCTTAAATGCTGGCTCTCCCACTCTTTGGCTGGACATAACCTTTCCTTGCCCCAGGGCTCAACTTCATAAAACAGAAAACAATGGTGTCCAATTTGTAGGATTGTGTTGAGTCCATCCATGTAAGGCACCTAGAACAGTGCCTGGCACACAATGAGCACTAGAAAGTCTCAACACCATTCCTTCTTATTTCTACCATAAATGACAGGACCAGAGACTTTCTTGATAATTTATTTAATGCAGCAATGCACTTTGGGAATGTTTCCATAGTGTTACAAATGAAAGCTCTTCTTTCCAACAACTTCAGTTCTCATTTTCCACGTAATGATTTCAAACAATTCCTACAAAAATATACTTACCGAAGTAATGTATAACTTCTATATGATTCCATGGAGTAAAGTATCAGAGTGCTTGGTAGACAGAAAGCACTATGAGAATATTACTCGTGCTGATGTTCTACTGCTGTGGGAAGACCTTGCAATGTCCAGGGACAGACACATCACCTTGGCAGCTTCCCTCCGTCTTTGAGTTGTGCCTTCATCTACTAAGATGGTGAGTACCTGAAGAGGCAGAGCAGTCTGGAAGCTTCCCTGCTCTGAATGAGGCCGCAGGTGCGTTTCAGGGGAAGCTGGAGAAGAGCACCTGGTGTGGTTAAGCGCCAGGTGTGCACATCAGGTCCCCTTCCTTTAGCAGCTCCCTTGGGAGGCTGTTATATCTCCTGTCTAGAGGTCCCCCAAAGCTTCATGCAGTCACAGGTGAGGCTTCCTTAGAGGAAGTGTGTTATACTGGGGTTGAGTCTTGGCACAGTGCTAGGCTCAAGGGCCCTGGCGTTAAGGATGTGAGTGCTAATGGCAGACAGCCTGGATAAGATACAGGGGAAAGAAAGGCTCGTTTCTCACTTGTCATCATTTGCCTGTGTATGCTGTCTTTTGCCTGCCCTGAGCTGTTTGTGCTCTGCAATGCCCCCTGCCCTGTGCCACTCTGCTTTGGAGCCAGCCAACTGTGGATTGAAACTGCTAGAAACTGAACCAAAAATAAACCTTTCCTTCCTTAACTGTGGTGTAGGATAATTTGTCTCAACAATCAAAGAAAAAGTAACTCGGAGAAATATCTGCCCTTGGGCCCAAGAAGGATCGGGAACCACTGCTGCTCATGTCTGGCTGCTGGCATCCACCGCCAGCTGGGCTGCGTGGGGCCCCCACACCCTGAAAACCACAGGGGGAGGGAAGAGCATGAGAGAGGAGTGACAGGAGCGGCCCCACGTTGCCTGAGCTGAGCCTTCTGAGCTGTCTCTCCTCAGGCCAGCGTCCACCTGGGGCGGGGAACACAGCAGGTGTTTGCTGATAATAAATAAACTGACTGAACCCGTGCTTGCTCTAGCAGGATAAAACATAGCTCACGTTGCTGAAAGTAGAGACTCTAGTAGGAACATAGATACTGTTTACAAGTAGGAGAAACTAAGAGTAGAGAACTGCGCAGGGGAAAATGTTCTTTCTAGCTGCATCGGGAGAAGAACGCACTCAGAAGGATAAAATCACCTGGAGAGGCAGCGGTTCTTGGGCGGGCTCTCTAAAGGCCCAAAAGGACGATGGCTCCCAGCACGCATTGCTGCGGCCCTGGAGCCTTGGCTGCCCCGTCTGCCAGGGAGGTGGAGGCACTCCAGAGAGGGCATTCCGGCAGGCAGAGCGGCCACGCGGGCCGGCAAGGTTCCTGTCCCTGCCCCTTCCAAGGACTGCGGGGGGCCTGCCTTTGTGGGTTCAGAGGCATCCCCTGAAAAGCCTCAAGGCACCCTGCGCCCTCCCTGGCCTCCCCACAATGGGTTCCCTGAAGAGCCCCTGCCACACAGTCTCGGGATCTTTCCCTCCCTTCATAGTCTCGCTGTCTCTGCTGCTTGTCACAGGCTGGTGACATTTCCTGGTGCCCATCTACAGGGCTGCTGCCCTCAAGCACCAACAGCCACCATGCAGTAGCCAGAACCGGGCCACCTTCTCAGCTCCACTTCCGCACGTTCTGCAGCTTCCCGAAAGTATACAGGTGACGTGGTCTCCCCACTGAGAGATCCTTCAGTGAGATGACTGACTCCCTTTCCCCGGCCAGCCTTGCCACTGAGGGTCCCCTCCATCAGACCTCTTCAGCACCCTGCAGGAAGCGCCTCACTTGCCCGTCAGGACGCCCCATTCCATCTTCCTAGTACTCTTCTCTGCTAGCTAATGCCTGTTTCTCTCTGCAGTACTGAATGCAAACACTAGTTGTACAGCACCCGTGCCCCACCCACCACCCGAGCCTTGACCCCTCTCAGCACATGCTGTGCAGGGGTGCCTTTGACTTCCCTCCCTTGCTGAGACCCCTGTGTTAGCCCTAGAGACCAGAAGTTAGGTCTTACGTATCTTGTGTTGCTTTGCTCTAAATATTTGTGGCCCAGCCAAAGTCCTTGGTGATCTCCAACCCTGAAGGCAATAGCGCTGCCAAAGGCCGCATCCAAGGCCCATCTGGGTGGATCAAGGCAGGTGGCTTAAAGGAGCTCCAGGCAGCAAGTTTGTGCCTCCACCCTTCCCTGTGGGACACAGCTCTCCTCTCCCTTCTGCCCCTCCATCCCTTGTACGGACACCTGGGTGGCACGCTCAGAGTAACAGGCCTTCACAGGACACTGCACCTGCCAGCACCTTGGCCTTGAACTCCCAGCGCCCGCCAGCCATGAGAAGGTAGATTTCTGTACAAAGTGCTGACTCCTCTTATTTTGCTATAGTGACATAAACTGATTAAGACAGTACTGCAGCCCCTGAGACAATATCTGCTAACAACTGCTAAGGAATAAAGGGAATTAGCTGTGTGAGATGTGTCCTGAAGCAGATTTTATTTCTTGCATTACTGCAGAAAACACAGCGCAGAAGTTGCTCACAGGCACATAACCTGATGTGAGTAGTGCGCCAGCTCTCACCAGGGCAAACTCACTTTGCATGGCTGGGTCAGAACCAGCCACTGTGAATGTTTTGGGAGTTAGGAAGAAGCCGATCTGCTTGGGGCATTTTGCCATCTACCAAGCTAAGCGGTTGGCCTTCACCAGATGGTCCTAGAACTGCTCTTTCTTCCCAGTTACATGTCCGAGCTGATGCAATTGTGTCCCAGAGGTTATAAGAGAAAAGTTCCTGGCACTCACATAGACAGAGCCAGGGCCCTGTTTCTGTTTCTGTGGCAAAGGTTTTCACAACAGCCGCCTGGTGGAGCAGTGTACACACAGCTTGCCTGCCCAGGCCACAGTAGGAACCAGGTCGAGCTGTGACTGCGAGGAAAAGACTGAGCTCTGAGCGGCCCACATGTTGCTCAGCACCCTTGTGGGGGGCTCAGCGGACAGCAAAGGTGTGTCATGCCCTATGAGAAAGAACAGCCAAAATGGAGTCCTGGGAAGAGTTTTCAGGCGGGCCTGTGGCTAAATGAGTGCCACGTCTCTTCACTCAAGCAGAGAAGGTAAAGGAACAAGATGGAGCCTTCCACTGGGCCCGGCAGGCTATGTATCACTGTTGTGTACGATGCCGTAAACGCATCAGTCCGGATGAAGTTAGCGGGCTTACTAGCAGGCGGTTGTGTCCCTCACTTGCTCACATTGTCCAGCTCAGCTGGCAGAGAGGTGGAGGTCGGCAGGAGATTGGGGACCCAAATCCACCTCCCACACCCGATTGCACAGTGCCAGCGAATGCTGGGGGAGGGGCTAGGAGTGTTTCCCAAATGAGAATTCCTTCTCTATCTTCATTCATTTTACTACCCCGGATAGGACCACCAAGGTCAAGTGTGTGAACTCCAAACTTGCAGGTTTTGAATCTTCAGAAGAAGGTACAGGCTCCAGCTCCATCCTGCCAATATTTGTCAGCTCAGAGCTTCAGGGGGCTCAGTCCAGAGTAGACTGGTTCTAAGGAAGAACCATTATTGCAGAGGGCATGGCAGAGAAAGGACACTTAGTGTTCGAAACATGAGAAGCGAAGAGCAGAGAAGAAGGCTCGGGGACCAGAGCTAGTCCCCAGGGTCAGGCCCCATACGCTAACAGCTTTTCAGCCACAACTTTGTCAGTGGGTCACTGCACTGATGAGGTTCTTGACCTCACAGTCTGTCACCTCTCCCATGCCACTCCATCCAGCCAAATTAACCATCCACACTGCCCCCATTTTATCCTGGTAGAGAAGGCCATTTAAAGTTTTCCGTGAAATTGGCTTCATTTATGACCACTGATGTTTCTGTCACCAGCATTGCCTTTGCATTTAAGTTGTTGAAACAAATTATATAGACTGAACTTCACAAGAAGAAGGGATATTTGTATAAAAGTCTGCGCACCGGGGCCTTAGACAAATCATGGCCCTGTGGCACTGCAAAGGGATGCCCTTTCTCTCCTCACAAAACAGGAGCTCAGTGTACACCCACCTTAATGTGGGGCTCTAGCTGAGCAGCCAGCAGCAGGCTGAGGCTGTGGGGAATGACCCTGGATCGTCAGGCATTCTCATTGGAAGCTCTGGGTCCCTTGGAACTGTACTTCACAAAGGCACTGGAAATTTGATCCAACACAGCTCCTTTGCACAGCAACCAGTTACATATCCAAACTACAGGATACAACATATAGAATTCTCCCCTTGAACTCCACTCAGTTTTTATTTTGAATTCCCCTTTCCCTTCCTGAGGGATTAGAGTGGCTGTGGACACGATGCAGCACCTCACATTATGTAATGAAACCTATTTCCCTACTCTTTGTAGTCTTCCATGTTAATTTAAAGGAAAATGTACACACAGGGCATGGCTGGGCACCTGCGCCATCCCAGCACTTGAGGCTGAGGCAAGAAGGTCGCGTGAGTTCAAAGTCAGCACTACATAGTGAGATTCTGTTTCATAGAAAACCAAATAAATAGACTTACCCAGTTCCAAAATATCCAATTAGAATTTTTTTAAAAAATAGTATCAACTTTATGTGTTAGTTTGGGGAGCCTGCATCTTAATATTTATTCATCTCATTCCAGAGGATAGAACATCTCTCCATTTGGACAGATCCCATTTTATATTCTTTCCAATTTCAAAACTCTAAAATTTATTCCACAAGGGCCGGCCAAATATCTCAGCATATTAAAGTGCCCGTAAGCAGGCTCAAGGTTTGGAGCCCCATCCCCAGGCCTGCCGTGCTGCCCACCCCCCACCTCCAGGTGTGCCAAGATGGCAATTGAGACTGGACATGGTGGCATGCACCTGTAATCCCAGCTCTTGGGAGGCTGCAAACAGGTGGATCACTTTGAGTCTGATCTCGTGATGAGACCCTGAACACCCTGTAGACCCTTCCCTAAAAATACAAAAATAAATAAATAAATTACCTCACAGTAATAATTTATTTTATCTTAATTCATAGAGAATATAGTTTTTAGTGCTATTGAATTATATAAATTTATAAATAGGTAAATAAGTAACGAGGCCTCGCCACGGTTGTTCTTTGCACTTGCACGTGTGTCTCTCTGCCATAGCCACCTTCACGATGTTTCCTGTATTGCGCCACCTGCCCTGCGCCCTGGGCACCGCAGTCGCAGGCCTCCGCGTCGCCGCACCGACCCCGCCACTCAGGCTGCAACTGCAGCCGGCGCCCCAGCCTAGATCCCCGGCTCTTCGGGCTGCCATCGGTGAGCTCAGGGTCGCAGCGCCGGCCTGGCCTCCTGCAGCCTACAGGGCCCTGTGCCTGTGGCTGCAGACTCAGAGCACTGCACACCGAAGGAGACAAAGCTTTCATTGAATTTCTTACTGATGAAATTAAAGAGGAAAAAAAAAATTCAGAAGCATAAGTCCCTTCCCAAGATGTCTGGGGGCTGGGAGCTGGAAGTGGATGGGACACAAGCTAAATTAATACGGAAAGTTGCTGGGGAAAAGATTACTGTCACTTTCAATATTAACAATAGCATCCCGCCAACTTTAGATACTGAGGAGCAACCATCAGAGGGGCAAAAGAGTGAAGAAAGAGCCTGAACTGACATCAACTCCAAAATTTTTTTTTTGTCTTTTTGAGACAGGGTCTCACTATGCAGTTCTGGCTGACCTTGAGTTCCCTTTTGTAGCCCAGGCTGGTCTCGAACTCACACTGATCCTCCTGCCTCTGCCTCCCAAGTGCTGGGATTACAGGCATGCACCACCACGCCTGGCTTCATCAACTCCGAATTTTGTGGTAGAAGTTACCAGAGTGATGGCAAGAAGGCCCTTGTACTGGATTGCCACTGTTCAGAGGACAAGATTGGAGAAGAAGAGGCTGAGAGCGACATTTTCTCTATCAAGGAAGTTAGCTTTAAGGCCACAGGCGAATCTGGATAGAAGGACACTAATTACACACTTCATACAGATTCCCTGGACTAGGCCTTCTATGACCACCTAATGGATTTCCGGGCTGACTGAGGAGTGGACAACACCTTTGCAGATGAGTTGGTGGAGCTCAGCACAGCCGTGGAACATCAAGAGTACATTACTTTTCTTGAAGACCTCAAAAGCTTTATCAAGCTGGGCATGGTGGCACATGCCTGTAATCCCAGCACTCGGGAGGCAGAGGCAGGAGGATCGGTGCGAGTTTGAGACCAGCCCGGGCTACAAAAGTGAGCTCAAGGCCAGCCTGAACTGCATAGTGAGACCTTGTCTCAAAAAGACAAAAAAAAAAAAAAAAGCTTTATCAAGAGCCAATAGTCAGAGACACTGAAGACCTTAATTTTATGTGGTCAGAATAAAGCCTACCTTGACACCAAACACCTGTACCTAGCAATGGTTATCATCCCAACATCATGGAAAAACATAGCAAACTTAAATTATTGCTGTTGTACTCAAGAATTTTCTTTCTAATGGTTTTTTTTTTTTTTTTTGTATAATGTAATGGACATTATAATTGTTTTACCTAAAAATAAATAAATAAATAAATACATAAATAAATAATGAGAACTAGAGATATTAATAAACCTCTCAGGAAATGAAAAACAAAAAAGAGCAAAAGAATTAAAGACCTGAACAATGCAAGCAGATAAGTTGCCTATTATGTAAGCCTCTACATCTAGAGGCAAAGAATATACTTTCTTTTCAATAGCACATGAAAAATTTACAAAAATAGTTTAATGCATTAGGTCAAAAAGGAAACCAAAGGAATTTTGAAGGATTGCTATGGAGACTAAATTATCCTGCCAACATGAATAAAATTAGAAGTTAACATCAAAGATAGCTTTTAAAAAATCTCTTACATGTGGAAACAGAAAAATTGTATTAAACAGAAGGCTTTAGATGATCATGGAAATCCTGCATGTTAGTGTCTACAAAATTCACCTAAGGTCTCATGTAGATTTTTTTTTAATTTTTAATTTTAATTTTAATTTTTCTGTCATTTAGGGAAGGGTCTACAGGGTGTTCAGGGTCCAACTACGTAAATCAGACTCCTAGGGACCCACCTGTTTACAGCCTCCCAAGAGCTGGGATTATAGCTGTGCACCACCACACCCAGTCTCAATTGTCCTCTCAGCACACCCCTGGGGGGTGGGCTGGCATAGCAGGCTTGGGGATTGAACCCCAGGCCCCTGTGACTGCTTGAGATGCTTTAATATGCTGAGCTATTTGACCAGCCCCAGGTATCATGTAGCTTTAAAGAAAATTTTAAGAAACAAATGAAATATCCAAGTCTTTAAATTCTTTTGAGTTGGGCTTTCTAGAAGTTTCAGTCAATAGCAGCATCCTTGTAATTCTAAACATTTGGTTTTTATAAGAGTTGCTGTTGTTCCCATTCTTGATTTTACAGTCTAAAATCAAGTGGATCTTCCCAAGTGCTCAGTCAACTGCAGAGAACATCTGACTGCCAGGCCAACGTATGAAACACTTTATACCGAACTTTTTTCAAAAGTCCACGTGAAAGAAATATGCAAGAGTAGATCTTGAGCTAGACATGGTGACAAGCACTGAGGAGGCTGAGGCAGAAGGATTACTGTAAATCCAAGGCTAGCCTGGGTGACATGCTAAACTTAAGGCCAGCCTGCACTATATGGCAAGACCTTGTCTCAAAACAATAAAAACAAAACAAAAAATAAACTAGAAAATGAATGAGTTTTAAAGAAAATATGGTTACTCTAACTTTTTAGGTAGCTTTTATTACCTGAATCACACAGAGTTTATATGAAATTATTGTTTTGTCTTCTTTCAAATTACTCCTTTGGGGGGTATAGCTCAGTGGAAGAGCATTTGACTGTAAATTACTCCTTTGATTTCTATGACAGTGCTGTGCCTTTACATAGAGAAATGCTGGAAGAAAATTCAGGCCAACAACGTGACTGTGTTTATACAGGGCGACAGGTATTTTCTGCTGTGTTAGGTTTTGCTTTGTTTTTATGATAAGATGTCACTAACCTGTTTGTGCTGTCCAGGAGCTGTGGTCCTTCCACCTCAGCCTCTTGAGTAATGTGGGTGTCAGGTGAGCACTGTTCCCAGCTGAGAACGCCTGCTAAGAAGTCGACTGCTTCCTGAATTGCGCACACGTGAAAATCCATTCAAATGTCTTGTAAACCAAAATGATAAGAGAGTGTTTTCTTTCTCTTGCCAGACTGAATTGCTATTATTGTTATTATTATTTATTTATTTATTTTTTTTTGTCTTTTTGAGACAGGGTCTCGCTATGCAGTTCAGGCTGGCCTTGAGCTCACTTTTGTAGCCCAGGCTGGCCTCGAACTCACACCAATCCTCCTGCCTCAGCCTCCCAAAGTTCTGGGATTACAGGCGTGAGCCACCACGCCCGGCTGAATTGCTATTATTTTTAAAAAGGAAAAAATATAACAAAAGCACAGAGCTTCAAAACAGGTTAGTAGGAGAGTTACAATAAGTAATATATTATGTATTGTTATCTTTGTAGTGGTTACTCACAGTACAAGATAATGGCATGAAATATAGTCCAAACAATATTAGCGCGCAAGCTTTTGTTCTCAGTGAACTAAGAGAAATTAGCTGTATAACTATCTTTTCTTCTTTTTCTTTTTCTATTTATGTGTTTGGTACAGGCTCTCACTTCATTGCTCTGATTCTGACTCGTAATGATCCTCCTGTTTTCAGCGTCCCCAGCTCTGGGATTACAGGCCTGCTCCATGACACCTGGACTCATTCACCAACACAGCACACCCCGGACCGGGGATTGAACCCTGGTCCTTGAGCTTGCCAAATCAGGGGCTTAGTCCATTAAGATATCTTGCCAATCCTTGTATAACTATCTTTGGTTTTTTTGTTGGTGTGGTACTGAGAATTGAACTGTATAACTGTATTTACCTCCTTGTATATACATTTTTTTCATGTCATTTGCAAATAGTAATTTAACTTCTTCCTTTCCTATCCTTATTCCTTCTTTCTCTGTCTCATGCCTAATTTCTATAGCTAATATTTCCAGAACTGTATTGAATAGAAGTGGTGATAGTGGAAACTCATGTCTTATTCCTGATCTTAGAGTGAAAGCTTTCAGCTTTTGACCAGTTAGTTGTTTTGTTTTTTATTTTTTTAGAATTTTATTACTTATTTATTTATTTATTTATTTATCTATCTATTTTGTCTTTTTAAGACAGGGTCTGCTATGCAGTTCAGGCTGGCCTTGAGCTCACTTTTGTAGCCCAGGCTGGTCTCGAACTTGCACCAATCCTCCTGCCTCAGCCTCCCGAGTGCTGGGATGACAGGCGTGAGCCACCATGCCCAGCTCTATTTATTTATTTATTTATTTTTCTTGTTTCAGAACTTTTTTTTTTGTTGTTGTTTGCTTATTTATTTTTATGGCCAGCTCAGCCTGCCCTGAGAGCAGGGCTGGTGTAGCATGTGGTGCCGGGGATCGAACCGCGGTCCCTGAAGCCACCTAAGCTTTCCTAAGCAGGCGCTTTAGACCACTGAACCATCCTGCCGGGCCATTGACCATTTAGTATTTAGCATTTAGTATGATGTTAGGTGTTGATTTATCAGATTAAGATAAAACCATTGTCTTAGTTACTTTGTACTCATTGCTGGGACAAATACCTGACACTGAAAATGAAGGAAGGAAAGGTTTATTTAGCTCACAGTTACTGGTGTTGTCAGTCCATATTTGGCTGGCTGAAGGCTGAGTGGAACAGGGTAGAGATCATCCAGTTTATGGCAGTGGAACAGCAACAAAATGGTGACAGAGGCAACCGACCAACCAGGGAAGCAGAGAGCAACAGCGTGAGTCTGTCTCTCTATATTATATTCAGGCTCTCCACCTCAGCCTATCCGCCTTAGGCTACACTCATAATCCCATCAGTACTAAAACACAAAATCCCAGGGATCATGAGTCAAGTCTCAAATTCTAGAATTCCCCAACCTATGATTGCATGAGGCTTTGGGGGGACAACTAGACATAAACCATAACAGCCACCTATTCAAATTTTATGTAGGGTTTTTATCATAAATGGGTGCTGGACTTTGTTAAATGCTTTTGTGCATCTATTGAGATGATCATGTGATTTTTGTCTTTGGTTCTGTTAATATAGTATATTGCATTCATTGATTTGCATATATTGAGCCATCCCTTCACCCCTGAGATGAATCTTACTTGGTCATGGTGTGCAGTCTTGAAGATATGCTGCATTCTGTTTGCCTGTATCTTACTGCGGACTTTTCACATCTATGTTCACTAGGGAGACTGGCCTGTAGTTTTCTTCTTTTGGTTAGATTCCTCTCTGGTTTTGGAATCAGAAGTGGTTTTAGAAGTATTGCTGGCCTTTCAGTTTCCTTTAAGAGTACCAGCATTAGCAGCATTATTCCTTCTTTAAATTTCTTAAAGGGGGAGGAGACATAGCTCAGAAGTCTATAGTGCCTATCTAGGCAAGCTTAAGCAGGCACAAGGGACCACGGTTCAATCCCCAGCACCACATGCTGAGCCACCTCTGCCCTTAGGGCAGGCTGAGCTGGCCCAAATAAATAAGCAAACAAACAAATGAACAAATAAATAAATTTCTTGTAGAATTCAGTAGTGATTTCATCAGGGCTTTGATTTTTCTTTGTAAATTCTTAATTGCATTGCAATATAATTAATTTATTGGTTGATATTAGATCATTTACAACTTTTGTATCTTCTTGATTTAGTTTTGGCAATTGGATTTTTGTCTAAGAATCTGCACATTTCTTCTGTGTTTTCCATCTTATTAGAGTGTAGTTTCTTCTAGTAAGTAGTGATGATCTCTTCAATTTTTGTGAGACCTGTTGTGATTTTCTCCTTTTCATTCCTAATTGATTGAACTTGTGTTTTCAAGTTTATTCCTTTTTTTTTTTAGAGAATACCCAAATACTTATTATTCTTTCCTTTTTTGATGAAGTTGCATAACAGTTTATCAATTTTATTTGTTTTTAAAGAACCAACTTTTTGATTTATTGGTTCTTCATATTGTTTTCTTAGTCTATATTGCATTAATTTCCACTATTATACTTATAACTTCCTCCCACACACAAGCGTTGCTAGACACTTTTGTTCTTCTAGAAATTTGAGGTTCCATATTAGGGTTTTTTTTTTTTTCAGTTAAATAAATTGTTTAAAATTAGGGGTTTTTTTTGCCATTGTTTGGCTTTCCTGATGTGTCAGTTCATCACCACCTCTTTCCCCCACAGGACTGCTTTCATTGAATCCCATGAGTGTTGGCGTGTTGTATGGGCATTATCATTTAATTGTACATATGGCTTCATTTCCTCTGTGACCCATTGGTTGTTCAGAGGGGCGTTGTTTAATTTCCATGTGTTAATGTAGTGTTTGTGTTTCCTTTGTTGCTGATTCTAATTTCATTGCCCTGTAGTCAGACACTATACACAGGATGATTTCAAGTCCTCTATATTTAGTTAAATGTGTTTTGTCATCTAATATATGGTCCATTTTGGAGAATGTCCCAAGTAAAGCTGAGAATAATGTATATTCTGATGTTTTTGGGTGGAACTCTCTGTAGACCTCTACCTAGTCCATTTGTGCACTGGCTTAGTTTAATTCTAATATTTCTTTCTTAAAGATTTATTTGGTACAGGTTCTTGCTATGCACTCAGACTCACAGTGATCCTCTTGTCTCAGCTTCCCCAGCACTGGGATTACAAACATGCACCACCATGCCTCGTTTTGGTGGCTGGCTCAGTGTGGGTCTGGCAGATCATGTGCTACCAGGCACCAAACCTGGGTCCTTGTGCTTGCCAGATGGCCAAGACTGCATGAGGATTTTTGCTGGGTTTGGGTCTGATCTTCGTCTCTGGTTTTGGGGGATGGGAATAATTTTTTGTGGCTAGAGTTTTCCTTAGTCATTTAGAAAAGACAAGAAATAGAAGACAAGAGAGGTGAATGGCCTTACCCACCTGCCTCTATTCTCATGTCCTTGTCCCCGAGCACAACTCTGGTTCTCCTAACTTACCACCTTTTGGCTCATATAGTTACTATTTCCTGAGACATTTCCATGCTGCCATTTCCACCTGTTTATCTGGTGCAGCTCAGCCAGGGTCCTGCATTCCCACAGGGTCCTGAGTCCCACCAGTAGAGAGAGGGAGGCACACGATCTCAGACTTCTCTCATCAACCATAGTCCTGGGTCAAAGGAGGGAGGAGCCAAAGTTGCGCTCCTCTCACACCAGCCACACTGTCGCATCACAGAAGAATCTACACAGTGTTCAGGATCTCACTACTAGATTGGCTTGTAGTAATCTGCCTTTTACAGCCTCCCAAGATCTGGGATTACTGGCACATGCCAGCAAACCCAGTCTCAATCTCTATGTCAGGGCGCCCTGGGCAGGACTGGTATAGCAGGTACAGGGATTGAACCCCCAGCCCCTGTGCCTGCTTATAAGCTTTTTAATCCACTGAGCTATTTGGCCTGCCATTCCATCAGTTTTAATGATACTTGAAATAGTGAACAAATTGCCAGCATAACCTATATTGCTAACCATGAGGCCAGGGGGAGCTGGAAGGACAGCTGGAAAGAGACAGACAGCACTCCCCAGGGACCAGTACTCCTGCCCCGCTGACTTATTTACTATTTCTGTTGCCAAGACAAAAATACCCAACACCCAAAGTTAAAGGAAGAAAGGCTTGTTTGGCTCACAGTTGGCAGAAGTTTCAGGCCATAGTTGGCAGGCTCAGGGCCTGGTGGCAGAGGCCAAGGGCATCATGGAGAA
Source organism: Myocastor coypus (assembly GCA_004027025.1). Taxonomy (NCBI): domain Eukaryota; kingdom Metazoa; phylum Chordata; class Mammalia; order Rodentia; family Myocastoridae; genus Myocastor; species Myocastor coypus. The sequence continues at coordinate 7,729 of PVJA010016983.1, read as the reverse complement.
GCAGCAGTCCATGATGAGGAGAAGGCAGCAAGGCAGCGGTGGAGGAGCCAGGGAGCAGGCAGCAAGGGCTGCGGCAGGCCTCCTCCGTCCCTTATTCTTTTTTTTTTTTTTTTTGTCTTTTTGAGACAGGGTCTCGCTATGCAGTTGAGGCTGGCATTGAACTCACTTTTGTAGCCCAGGCTGGTCTCGAACTCGCACCAATCCTCCTGCCTCAGCCTCCCCAGTGCTGGGATTACAGGCGTGAGCCACCACGCCCGGCTTGTCCCGTCCCTTATTCTTTATCCAGGCTATGTGCCCTAGGGCAGCGGCACGCACACCGCCCTGCCTGCGTGCGAGCGCCCTCCCTGGCCACCCCCAAAACTGTCAAGCCCATCAGCACACAAATCCAGCAAGCACCCTTAAGCCCAGCATCACATACTCCAGATCCAGCCACCTCTGGAAAGCCCCACCTGGGACTGCGGAGGCTTCAGGAGCACAGGGTAACTCAGCCACGACCCCCATTTTTACAGATACTCTTGCTTTCAGAGGCCAAAATGCTCTTAATCTTATTGTGGATCAAATAATTTTGATAGCTGTGCCTCAAGAGGAAAGTTATATTCACCAAATCTGTCTAACAAATCACTCTGAAGCTAATCCCTCTAGACAGACACTTTCTGGTGTTATCATGGGATTTAAAGACTTAACACTGTGCAGTCTTTTTAAAAAATATTGAGTTTTGGTTGTTTTATTGGTACAATGTGTCACTATGCTGCCAATCTTGGCCTTAAACTTCATGGTTTCTGGGACTATAGGTACATACCAGCATACCTGAACTTTTTTTTTTTTTTTTTAATAACTGTAGGACAGGGTTACTTCCACTACTTAAGCACACATGCACATGCGCGCGCGCGCGCACACACACACACACACACACACACACACACAAACCTTAAGGAGCATTTTGGTGTCTCCTTCAAGTTTCCCAGATCCCTGATAGCAAAACAAGTTCTTTTCCTCTTTTTTTTTTTTTTTTCAGAACCAGGTATTGAACTCAGACCCCTGAGCTTGCCAGGTAAACACTAATTCTACTGAGTTATCTCCACAGCCACTTTCCTTTTCCTTTTGATTAGAAAATAAATCACCACTCTGGAGACATCCTAGATATTTCTTAATGGAGGAGGAGGTGGAAGAGGAGGAGTGCTAGTCCGATCTACATAGTGAGACTCTGTAGGCCCTGTACTGAATACGTATATATAAAGATCCTGACTGAGAAGGCTTACACTCCAAGGAGTAGGACATTTGTCAGCAGCCATGAGTGACCTGTCCTGAGAAAGCTGTTTGCTCTGAGGACAGGGCCATGGCTGCGGGAAGGAGGGAGCTTTTCTAGACACCTTGGGAGCAGAGGCCGAAATGTCCCTCTTTGGGCAGGCTCTCAGGTGTGGGTGCGACTGCTGAGTTTATGGTGACATTAGTGATGGTGAGGCCCACGGGCTCACTGGATTCCTGGGAATGTGGGAAGCTGTGGAGTAACCCACACAGAGCTGGTGTCGCCCTGATGTTCCACCAGCAATGCATGATGGATCTTTCTCCATATCCTCAGCATTCATAGTTTTATTTCGTTTTCTGATAGCTATTCCAGTGTGTGCAAAGTGGTGTTTCTGGGTGGTTTAGCTCTATGTTTTCCTGATAGCATGAGAATCTTGTGTGCTCATCATTTTGGGGGAAAATGTCTATTCAAGTCCTTTGTCTATTTGTGAATTTGATTTTGTTGTTGAGTTACAACTACATATTCTAAGTAGTAACCCTGTGTCTAATATGTGATTTATAAATATTTTCTGCTGTTCTGTGGGGTTTCCCTCCTCTTCAGTGTCCCTTGATGCACAGATGTTCATAATTTTGATGATTATAATCCAGCTCACTTATTTGTCTTTTTATTGTCTGTGCCTTTGTTGGCATACTTAAGAAATCATTGTGATAGCCAAGGTCATGAAGACTTCCCCTGTGTTTTCTTTGAAGAGCTTTTTAGTTCTAGCTCTGACATTTTAATCTTCAATCCATTCCGAGTCTTTTTAAAAAATGTACCACAAAGTATCCATTTCTTTGTGTATATCTACCTTCCCCAGTACCAGTTGTTGAAAAGCCAGTCCCTTCCCCCTTGAGGGCTCTTGGCACTCATTAAAAAATAATTCTCCATTTTCCTATGTGTCTCTCTGTAGGGCAGTGCCACAGTTTTGGTTACTTTAGCTTTGTAGTAAGTTTTGAGACAAGCAAATTGAGGCTTCCACTTGGCTCCCTCAAAGCCTGGCACGTCTTCATGTGTAATCCTCGCTCTGTGGTAGGCACATTCAACAGAAAGGAGCAAACATGCAAACCTGCTCTCTCAACCTCTAGACTTCTTCAGCATCCCAGTCAAGTCTCTCTCATCAGACTGGCCAACATCCCTGTACTCCCAGAGGCGTAACTCAGCTGTGGGCATGTTATGGGCCAGTGGACACAGCATACGGCACCGTTAAGGATCAAGGGGAACCCTGACAGGGTGCTATATCAGAAAAGCACTGCGTGTGATCAGAGTTAGGGTTCTGGTCTCAGCCATTCATTTAAAAGCAGTAAATCTGAACATGCTAGCAGATCTTTCACATCTCTGAGTCTCAATTTTGTCATTCCTTTTATTTTCAGTGATCTGAAAAACATGGATTATGTTGCCTGCCTTACAGGCTCAAGGGACATAAAATGTGGCAGTCACTAGCGCAGTGAAGCCCTCCAACACAGAAGCAGCCGTCACTCATGACTACCAATCTGCCCTCTCACCAGAGCAGCCAAACCCTCTGGTGGGCCCTTGACAACCACTAAAATTTCACAAATCCTCCAAGGTTCATCAATTAAGGATTTGTGTGTTTTTAGCTGACAGCTTCTTAAACCTACCAGAGTTCACACCAATAATTCAGAAGCGGTGATCTAGAAGCCACCGCTCTAATCCACCTCCTTCCCACAGCCAAGGGCAAGGAGCCCAGGAGAAGCTGGGAAGCCTGTGGGAGATGAGGCCCGTAGCCATCTGGGGAACCCCTCATCCTCCCCCTGGCCTGAAAGGAAATGCGCTAATGCTGATTCACTTATGAGAGTACCTTTGGCTGGTGAAATAGGGAGGGCTCCTCACGACAGGGGGCCTTTGTAAGACTAAATAAGCAGAAACAACAAAGCCCTCTCCTTTAGCTGTTAGTTTCACTTAGGAGCAATTGCAGGACTCTTTTGGGGCCCCTCTTGATAGGTCCCACATGTGATCCACACCACATAGAGAGAAATCTCTTCATCTCTGCATGTTAATTAAGGAGGACAGATGGCCCTGTGATTATTCAACCATATGTAGGTCAAGACTAAATGAATTAATAAGCAACTTAACTCTCAGCCGCCTCCATGAGCTTATGGGACATCTATGAACAAACAATTGCTGTAGCATATTGGGGCTCAGGAGTTGGGGGCAGGGGAGAGAGTGAATTTCCCAAGTTTCACAGCCCAGAAAGGACCACATTAGTCCCCACTGCACACATTGCCTTCCATGTAATATCTGGAATTGTAAAATGAGATGGGAGGTATATGCTGTAGTTGTCCAGGTGCACATTGCAGGACTAAAGCATCTATTGTGCAACCTGCTAAGGCCAAGGGAGGTGTCAGACAAGTTTTTAAAAAGTTCAGAGGAGCATGAAGCTATCATAGCTGGGACTCTGAGAAGTGGGGGTGGAGCCAAATCTGAAGAGCCATTAGTTTTTTGTTTGCTTTTGTTCTTTCTTCTTTTGAGACAGGGTCTCACTACACAGCACAGCCCAGGCTGGCCCTGAACTCTCAGCCATCCTTCCTCCTGGCTCAGGCTGCTGAGCGCTGGGATTACAGGTGTGTGCAGACATGTGCATGCCCAGCCTTGAAAAGCCAACCCAAAAGGGTGCTAGCAGCTTCGAATGTGAAAGACAAGCAAGCAAGTGGCAGTTACTAAAACTGTATGACCAGAAGACACACTGCCAGAGGCAGGAGGGATCACCTGGGACAGGTGATTTGTAGCAAGAGAACCCAGGGTGGCTGTGGTGCTGGGCACCCTAGCGTAAACCAGTCTTCCTGCCTCCAGAGTTTCAGAGGCCCTGGACGGAAACAGCTACTGGCAGATGCACTTACAGTTTGGAATGCTGTTGCTAAATTGCTGGTCGTGGAGGTTTTGAACACGTTTAGACTTGCTTAACATTGGCTACTGTTCTTCGACATACGGTTTCATTGTCCCTGAACACTTCCTAAATAGGTCTGATACTAGGTCTGATGCTAGAACAATCAATATGAATCTAACATGGAAAGCTTTAAAATCAAACAATTATCAACTATTTTTGGCAATTGTATTTCAACCCAATTATATTTTGTCCTCTAAATGAGATTAAACTGATTTCTACATGTATCTTCCCTACCACCAGTCTTCACTCCATTTTGCCTTTCATATTTTACCTTTTCATCATTTAAGATGCTACTTAAAGTACTTCACCTATGTTCCTCTTTTTGAAGGATTTAGGCAAAATATTACTGCATATATGCCACAGATCAGTAGTCATTATCTTTCGGCAGCTCTCAACCTGTGGGTTGCAACCCTAGTGGGGGTTGAACAACCAAAACACAGGGGTTGCCTAAAGCCATCGGAAAATACACATTTAAACCCATGCTATGCCATGGTGAAATGTTATTTATTGGAATTAGTAATAAATATTTCTCAACATATTATTTTTTGGTTTGGGGTCACTGCAACATGAGGAACTGCATTGCAGGGTCACGGTATTAGAAAGGCTGAGAACCACTCTGTAGGGTCTCAGGGAGTTCCTTCCTTCCTTCCTTCCTTCCTTCCTTCTTTCCCTTTCCTAATTCTTTCTTTCGTTATTGTTTTTGTTGCAGTGTAATAGTAACCAAAGTAGACAAGATTCCTATGCTCTTATTTATAGCTAAGAAGAAGGTAAGATATGAAGGTGAAAGAATAACATTATTCACACTGCGAATAACTTTCACAATGTTCTTCCCGACAGGACAATATCCTCATTATGATTATTCAAGCTGTTACTACATCATCATCATTTGTATATTAGCAGTTTAAGAAGCATAGTTGAGATGAGAAAAGTGCAACAACTAGGAGAAGTTTCAGGAAGTCATTAAAAATCACTCTAGGAAATTACTGATCTACTTTATATTGAAGACAATAGTGTTAGGTTCAACTTAATCCACTCCTGTACCAACTGAAAAATTAAATGACATATAATCTATAAACTTTAAAAAGCCATGAAAAAATTTTTTTATTTACCAGCCATTACATAGAGCATGAGAACCCCCATGCTGGCTTTCTATAAGCATACTGTGCAGTTTTAAAAAATACTAAAGGAAGGGTCAGTCGTTGAAGTATAGAAAAGAGGGGCAGGCTGGCGGTCAGGCCTCCAGCAGTCTGAGAGGCCACCGGCCCCTCTCAGGAGCTCTGCCTCACTGGCTAGGCCAGCCGCGCTCCTTCCGCCGCAGCTCTTCAGTGCTCATCCCAGGGCCTGTCCAAGCAGCTCCACCAAGCAAAGCGCCAGCGCAAATTTAACTCTGTGAAAAGTGGCGTAAAAAGGCTAAAAGGCATTTTTTGATGGGGCATAAATTATTATTGACGTTGCTGTCTAAAAGTCATCAAAAAAAAAATTAAAATACATAAAATAAATAAAAGTCATCAAAATGTTCCAGGCTAGACTCTCAGAAGTGAACAGAAGCGCGGTTAGGCGGCGTTGGCGGGGCTCCCTGGAGCGCCGCGGTGCCCTGGCAAAGGCCTGGGGAGCAGGATCTCGCCTTCTGCGCTAGAGCTGCAGCCTCAGGAAGAGGCCGAGGAAGAGGCCGTGGCCGTGCTCAGAAGAGCACGAGCAAAGCCAAGAACTGAATAAGCGAGGGAGATGAACTAGACGGAGACCCCGGGCGGCTTCAGGTGTATGGTCCGATGCCTGCTCCAGGAAATCACCCTCTTGCCGGTTCAGGCCAGTAAGAGTCACCCTCTACTTGAGGCGAGTAAACCATGGGGCCGAAAGGCGTTCCCGGCTTGTCCTCAGACAAGTACAAGGAATCAGGCTTTATGTGTTAACATTTATTAAAATATTCTAAGTCAGTTAAACTTACCCACATTTATCTATCTATCTATCTATCTATCTATCTATCTATCTATCTATCTATCTATCTATCTATCTATCTATCTATCTGTGTGGACCGGGGATTGAACTCAGGACCTCGCGCTTGCCAGGGAGGTGCTTATTCTACTGAGCTATCTCCCCAGCCCCTCCTCACCCAAATATTTAAAATTAGATTTATTCCTCCCTGAGGAGTTCATCAGCGCTGGGCTGCAGTCGGTGCCTCTTCACTGGCGCTCCCCGCATGCCAGCCCCTGCCAGTGCCCCATGCTTACCCTCGCAGCATGGTGGGATGAGGGGGTGCCACCGCGGAGGCCAAGGGGAGGGGGAGGTGCAGCTCCGATCCCTGTCTCTGACAAATGAGGCGTCTGAACAACAGCACTTACCAAACTTACTACCTAAAACCCCTGTCAGAACCTGATAAAAGCTAGGGATCTTCTTCCCAAACAGCCTATAGGTATATGGAATTCTACATAATAACTTTTACAGCTCACAGATCTTCCCTCAGCATCCACATAGTGATTTCTTACAGGTCTCACTTTAGACCATAACTGCAGATGTTGCCCTGAAATCAGGTTTTAACGCCAACCTTTGCGGAACTCTGCTCGGGTTCGTGGTGTAATCAAGTCCTCACGCCTCCTAGAACACTGTGAGAATGGCACTTAATTCTACAGACTTGGATCCATGTGGGTGAAAGCAAGTGACACACTGAAACTTTGTAGGTTTACTGAAGCGAGTATGTGCAATACTCTATTACCCATCTCAGTCTTAATTGGCCCAGGGCAAAATAGAACCATTGTGAAGAACTCAGGAAACTGGGCAAACAGTTTAAAGACAGGCGTGATTTCTCTTAATTAACCTTGTGGTATATTTCCTTCAAACCTTTTCAAGACTAGACTATCATTATTTCTGATTAGTTCTGTATCGTCAGTTGGCAATAACACTGAATTAATTCAAAATTTCTAAGCAGACTCTGAAAAAAATGTTTAATTTACTTAGTATTTTATAGGATCTATTTCTAGAAAAGAACATTAATCATAAGAATGTTACTTCTTAGCAGTGGCAAGGTAGCTCAGTGGACTAAGTATCTGCTTCGGCAAGTGCAGGGACTGGGGAATCAGGGAGGTTGAGACCAGGGAGCACTGAGTGGACCAGGGAGCACTGAGTGGGCCACGGAGTCCAGGTGTAGTGGCCCACTCGATTCATCACATACCATTGAAAGTATATATATATATATGTATGTATGTATGTATTTTTTTTGAGACATGGTCTCATTCTGTAATGCAGGCTGGCGTTGAAATTGCTATGTAGCCCAGGCTGGTCTCAAACTCAGATGACCAAAAAAAAAAACAAAAACCAAAAAACAACCCAAAAACGCCTCAGGTGATCTTCCTGCCTTGGCCTCCTGAGTCTAGTAATATAGGCATGTACCATCACACCTAAATATTCCACTAGACCAGTTATTACTGCAGAAGATGTCTGTCATACAAAAGATGGAGTCTTAACCATAAGAACTGAATCTCGGGGCCAGGGAGATAGCTCCGTGGCACAAGTGCCTGCCTGGCAAGTGCAAGGTCATGAGTTTGAAC
>PVJA010016982.1:0-42466 GCA_004027025.1 Myocastor coypus | reverse complement strand
TTTTTTTTTTTTTTTAACTGCATTATAAAATTTTATTTATTTTTTCTTGTTTCAGAACCTTTATTTGTTTATTCACTCATTTTTATGGCCGGCTCAGCCCGCCCTGAAGGCAGGGCTGGCGCAGCATGTGGTGCCGGGGATCGAACCGCGGTCCCTGAAGCCGCCCAAGCTTCCCCAAGCAGGCGCTTTAGACCACTGAGCCATCCCGCAGTGCCCCCTTAACTGCATTATAAATGGGGAGCTATTGTCTGTTTCTTATGTGATATGTCAGTATTTCAGGTAAGGTTGTAAAATGGGAGAGAGCCTGTATCTGCTATGTGCTTAGAACACATGAAGTTCAACAACTAAAACTTAATGGTTCAAATACAGGATGTCAAACATATAGCTGCCAAATATAGTTCTAAAAATTTTTTTTCTTTTTTGGTACTGGGATCAAACCCAGGGTCTCACATATGTTAGGCAAGCACTGAGGTAGGCAAGTTACATCAGCAGATCATGTAGAATTTTCACATAGGACCCTTTCTGTAAGGTGGGCATTAAGAACAGACCTTAGGAGTTCTGAGACAATGCTCTACCATGGAGCCATAACCAGGCCCTACAGAGGGCACCTGCATCAGCGAGCTACCCATCTACCATAAAAGGTAGACCTTCTAAAATTTAATGGGTTAAAAAAAAACCCCTTCATCCTAGAAGGCCATTTTAAATGTAATCACCTAATGCCACAGATTTTGTAGTTTATTTACCTTTACATTTTTTTAATGGCTATTGCTCATTTTATATTACACTTCATATATCCTTACATGCCAGCATAGATCTATGGCTGTTTTCATACACATGTATCTATCTTGTAGCTATACTATAGTCCATTTTATTTATTTTTTTAAGAATTTTTTATTTTATTTATTTTTTTTCTTGTCTCAGAACTTTTGTTTGTTTATTTATTTATTTTTATGGCCGTCTCAGCCTGCCCTGAGAAGAGGGCTGGCGCAGCATGTGGTGCCAGGGATCGAAACATGGTACCTGAAGCCGCCCAAGCCTTCCCAAGCAGGTGCTTTAGACCACTGAGACATCCTGCTGGGCCCCTGTAGTCCATTTTAAAAGGACAGTCGTAATTTATTTTAAAAAAAAAACAAAAAAACAAGAAATGCTTATTATGTCAGGCACTATTTATATAGGCATTAGCAAATAGGCAGAGAGGTTAAGTAGCTAGCCTGAAGTTACAAATCTACCAGGTAGCAGAAGAGAGGTTCCAAAGCAGGTACCTTCACAGCTGTCTAGCTCCACAGTCTGCACTTCTTAACTACCAAGTTCCTATGGCCAAGTACATGACCACTCAGAACTGATGTTTGCCTCTACAGAAGGTTGCTCCTTTTCTCCCAGATCTTGCATAGCTACATCCTTCCTGTCATTTAGATTTCAGCTTAACACTATTTCCTCAGAAGGGTTCTTCCTGGCTACTTATAATAATATCTTGTTTAATTCTTATCAGATTTACTTTTCACCACAGAACTCATAAATACCTGGTATTTTCTTATGACCATTATGAAAGTAAGGTTCTTTTCTGTTTTATTTGATATTGTGTCTGAAATCTTAGAAAAATGCCAGGCTCAGAATAAATAATGCTTCCCAAATAATTGCTGAATAAGTGAGTTTATCTTACCAACCTATACTAAAGGGATACTTGAGGTTGTTTGTAATCTTTCACTGCTATTAAAGTTTGAGAACTGCCTTATCACTTTTTTTATAAGCTACTACAGGTACATTTCTAGATAAAAGGATATATGTGTTTTAAGGTTTTTGATACATATTGTCAAATGGTCCTTCATCAACAAAATTTGATGGTTTCAGTTTTCACTTCTTTGGTTATTCAAAACACTGCTGCAAATGTTCTCATGTTTAATGATCACCTGAATTTCTGTCCTTTACTTCTTTGTGCCTGCACGTTTATTTTTTTCATAATGACTTAAGGAAGAATGTCTTATATACTGGCCTCTTATGGAGAAAGTGTACTATTTCAAATAAAAGTCATGGGGGGACCCCTACTTGGGGCTCCCTTCCTATCCCTCTCTTGGACAGGAGCTTTCTTTCCCCAAATAAATCTGTTCTGCTCATGAAAAAAAAAAAAAAAAAAAAGGCATGCTTTTCACCTCTTATCCTGGTGTTCAACTTACTTGGACAGAGACAATCACTAATATGTAGACCTCTCAAGCTTGGTTAAACACAGGCAAAATTTGATAGGAGCTAACAATTTGAGTTGTTTCCCAGGTGTAAGAAGTCAAAAGTGTAAATAAGGACCAAAATGTATAACAAATACTGGGAAATAGGAAGAAAATGTCCACTGATCATCATATTGTAGAAATATACATCAGTTAAAAAAATCCCAAAATGAAACGATAGCCAGAGATTAAAGAACATGTTATCTTATTTTTCCTTGTTTGTCTAAATATTAAAACAAATAAATCATGTCCAGTGCCTACCTGAGCCATCAGTGGGAACTGAACTTGCATTGATTCCAGAAAGACCAAACAAAGGACACTCTCGATCTGTGTTGACGTGACCCCATTTATGACATTTAATGCATCTCACATTTCGAACCTGAGAAATAGTGAACATTATTTTGGTTACTGAAATACTAAGAGTATAACCAATGTTAAACTCTGTAAGTCATGGCAGGGCTTAAGTTAGTCATATTTTCAGAAGATCTTCAAGGAAAGAGATGTTGTATTAGGTAACTAAATACAAACACTAAATTTTTTTACTATAAATCCTGTCTAAAAACTACGTTGAATCTTCTTTCTTTCTAAATGTATTTAGCACGGGGTCTACAGGGTCACACTACACAGATCAGATTTGTAGTGCTCTTGGATTACAGGCGTGTACCCCTACACCCAGTCTCAATCACCGTCTCAGCATACCCCAGGGGTGGGGCTGGCACAGCAGGCCTGGGATCAAACTCCTTACCCCTGCACCTACCTAAGCAGGTGCTTTAATCTGCTGAGCTATCTGGCTGGCCCTGAGTCCTGCTTCTTTCTACCTCTTACGTGGTAGCAGTGTAACAGTGTCATCCAAAAAGAAATGGTTAAAAAAATTATTCTCTAGTTTGTAAGTTAATCTTTACAGTTTCAAATTTCTAAACCACACAGTGGTAAACTTTTCCTAGATGTCCACATAGTAAATATTTTAGGCTTCTCAGGATAGATGCTCATGTCTGTCACAGCTCCTCAACTCTGTTGTTACAGTATGAAGGCAGCCACAGACAATGCATAAGTAAGCAAAGCCACGGCCTGGTGACACCTTCTTCATGAGGATTTAGCTCTCTGCTGATAGGCTATTCTTGTTCTAAACAGGTAATAGTTTTAAATCTTTTCTCAACCCTGTACTAATTTTCTAAAACTTTTGAAAAGTACAGACCAGTACCATTATAAGTTTTACTACAAAAGTCTGGCTCTCCTCATTTCTTAGTCTACTATATTTAATGTTTTTAAATTTTACAATTATATAATAAAATATAAATTATATTCTCCATTTTATCTTAAACATCTTTTATTTTTATTTATTTATTTAAAAAAAATTATTATTATTATTATTTTTCTTGTTTCAGAACCTTTGTTTCTTCACTCATTTTTTTGGCCGGCTCAGCCCGCCCCCAGGGCAGGGCTGGTGCAGTATGGTGCCGGGGATGAAACCGTGGTCCCTGCAGCTGCCCAAGCTTTCCTCTTAAGCAGGTGCTTTAGACCACTGAGCCATCTTGCCAGGTCCCTTAAACATCTTTTAGATAACACTAAAGAAATAGTTCATTTATCTATTTATCTATTTATTTTATTTATTGTGAAATAGGGGCTTGAACTCAGGCCCTTGCACATGCCAGGCAAGCACTTACTCCCCAGCCCCAACACTAAAGAAATAGTTACCGAATAAAAATTGTTCTCTAAGAGTTAAGTATGAGTCACTTGCCTGAATTCCAAAAGGTTGGTCTCGAATGTTCATATCATCTTTGGCGTATCTATAAAGCAGAGAACATGTATAAATATAATATTAGTAATTTAATCAATTACACAGCAGTTAAGCCAAAAACCATTTTATAATTCTAAAAACATTGTGAAGTATACTATTACAATAACTACATATCTAACTATAAAACCTAATATTTCCAAACAACATTTAATAAGTACCTAGTCTGATAATCTGTGATTTGAAAAAATGAAAAACCTATATACAAAGTCATTAAAACACCTTTTCAATATTAACTTTCTTCAATGAATGAAGGCCACAACCTGAGATTGCAGGTAAATGTAATGATATGTATTTGTGTCTTAAAAAGCAAACTGGGGCCAGGGAGATAGCTCTGTGGCACAAGTGCCTGACTGGCAAATGCAAGGCCGTGAGTTTGAACCTTGCTCCCACCAAAAAAAAAGCAAACCGATTCTTACTTTTCCCGTGGAGCCCCCTTCTGCCATTCAAATTTGTATTCCATCTCTCCTTCTGTTTCTTCTTTCTAAAAACATTCATTGAAATTCATTCAATTTTGTCATAAAAATCACAGTGAAGTGTAAATAAATACAAACAGGAAATAAAGCATTACCTCTTTGTTTTCTTGATTGTATATCAAAAGTTTGGGGGAAGAAAGGGTAGGACAAGTTAAAAACTTCAATATAAAGGTCTATAATATAAAACCTATTTAATATTAAAAAAACACCAGTTGGTGAAGTGTCTATTATGCTATACAATTGTAATTTGATAAAAGAATTTAGTGGCTTGAATTTTTTCACATATATAATCCATGTCACTGAAGGATAAAATGCAATCTAAACAGATAGTACTTAGTAAGTGTGCTAATTCCTAATTTTTAAACTTTTATGCTTTTCACTGACAGTAAATATGTTTTCTAAGTGTATTGACTGAGAAGGACTAGAGATACCTATACAAGTTATGCAAGAATAAATGCAATTTCATTGATCTTGAGCATTTTCCTCACCAAAGATACATGATAGAATGATACTAAATTAGAAAGACACTAGATTTTATTTATTCTACTGTGTATTAAGCAGCATATTTTAAAACCTTCACGAGACAGCAGTTTTCAAAGATGAAAAGCACTTTTTAAGCACACTTAGCAGTTCTCAATCTTTAATTATAAATACCTCAAATACTTAAGAGAGGCCCATACCTTTTTTAGCTCCTGGTGGGGCCTCATACATGAAATTAAGGCCATTCTTCACACGTTCATCTCCCATAAGCAATCTAAATAGAACAAGGCATATAGTTAAGAAAATAAAGATAAAAAATTTTTGCTAGATACCAAGTTTTATGCTGAGAGTGTAGGTCAGTGATGAAGTACTTGCTAGCCCAGACAAGATCCTAGGTTAAATCTTTACATCAAAAGGAAAAAGAGACAGAGGAAGGTAAATTTCAAAATGGCTTTAGTGGCTGGACACATTTAAAGTATCCAAATGGAAATTAAATATGTAATGTTGCCCCCTATAACTGAGTTTTTTCTTTCTGAGAATGTTTCAGTTCTCACCTCTGAAAAGTTGGTAAAATGACACGGGTCGCTTTCACAGGATTTCCTTAACTTTGAAATGCTACAGTGACAACTTTGAAATCTTACATGTCACAAATTTGGGATTAAGATAAATGGTTTCTTTTCCTTAATAAAATTTTTTTAAATTTATTTTTTTCTTGTTTCAGAACCTTTATTTGTTTATTCACTCATTTTTATGGCCGGCTCAGCCTGCCCCAAGGGCAGGGCTGGCACAGCATGTGGTGCCGGGGATCAAACCGCGCGGTCCCTGAAGACACCCAAGCTTTCCCAAGCAGGCGCTTTAGACCACTGAGCCATCCCGCCGGGCCCAAGATAAATGGTTTCAATACCTTTTCTTGCGAGAGATTAAATAGTTTTGAAAAATGAGTCTGGGATTTCTTTAGAAAGTTAAATCCAGCTTATATGAATTATAATCAGTGAGGAAGCTGAACATGGTGGTACATGCTCATAATCTCAATATTGTGGAAGGCTGAGGCAGGAGTACTGTAAACAGTATTATAAGTTTGAGCCTAGCACACACAGACAATTCAGTGACTTAGCAAGTCCCCATCTCAAAAAAAAAAAAATAAATACATAAATTAAACTTAGGTCAAGGGCCTGATGCTGGGAGGATAGCTCAGCAGTGTAAACATCCACAGGGCAAGCACAAGGACCTAGGTTTGGTCCCTGGCATCCCATGATGTATGTCTTAGTTACTTTTTACTTGTTGCTGGGACAAATATCTGACACTCAAAATGAAAGAAGGAAGGGTTTATTAGCTCACAGTTACTGGACGTTTCAGTCCATATTCAGCTGGCCCAAGGCTTAGCAGAACAGGGCAGAGAGCATCCAGTTCATGGTGGCAGAACAGTAACAATCACGACAGAGGCAACCAACCAACCAGGGTAGCAGAGAGCAACAGCTCTAGTCTGTCTCTCTGTCTCTCTTTAAATTACAGCAGGCTGTCTGCCTTAGCCTATCCACCTCAGGCCACACCTATAATTCCCAGCAGTACTCAGACCATAATCTCATCAGTACTAAAAACATATAATCTCAGTGGATCATGGATCAAGTCTCAAACTCTAGAAGTCCCCGCCCCACGACTCATGAGGCTTTGGGGGACAATTAGACATAAAACATAACATTCCACCCCTGGAACCCCAAAGTCTCATACATATCCCTTTGTACAAAAGACATTTTAGTCCATCTGGAAGAGCTGCCAAAGTCTCAATAATTTCAGCATTGCTGAAAAGTCCAAATCCCAAGTATCTACCAAGATCTAAGGCAAACTCTCAACTGTGAGCCCTTGTACAATAGAAAAATTAAACATATCCAACATTCAAAGGCTTAAGATAAACATTATGATTCCAAAAGTTGCAAACAACCAAGGTAATACAAAACACTAGTACCAACACATGTCCAAAATCCAGCAGGGTAAACATTAAATCCCATAGTTCCAACTGGAACACCTAAAACAGTCTGCACTGAGTTGTGAGCTCCAAAGGTCTTACACAGCTCCAGTCCTACAGCACTCTTGGTAGTAGTTTCCATGGCTTCTCTCTTAGGCCGGCATTGCTCCCTCTTTGCACGATCTATGCTCCTGGCTTTTCCAAACTTCTGGGGTTTCCACTGAACAGGCTCCTCACACCCAGCTTTACACACTTCCTTCTTCTTAGGGACACACTGTCTGGCCTCCCAGGCTTTCTTCTAAAATCAAGGTGGAAGCCTTCTTAACCTCAGAACTCCCCCCATTCTGCATATGCCTATGTGGATGATGCCAAGGGTTGCTGCCAGCTGGAGCAGTAGCTGGGCTTCCTTTTCTCTTGACTGAAGGGGTCAAGGGCCTAGATTGCTGAGCACACTGACCTTGATTTCAGAAAACATATTCTGCCATTTTGGAACCTGGTTTGGCCACTGCTGCTATTCTGGCATTTGGGTCTTTGCAGCTTTCTTCTCAAGGCAAAATCTCTCTCCTTTGTAATCCTGGGGCTGCAAATGGTGGAGAGCTGCCACCTCTGTGATGCCCTCAGGCCATCTTTTTGATTCTCTGGTTCCTTCACAGGAATGGAGATCCTCTCAGCTCCATTTTTGCAATCCACAGCTTTCCTAGTGTTTCCTTTCTGGCCAAACTCACATTTTAAATCATCTTCCTTGGCCCTTTGCTCTTGATTTTCAACATAAATCTGGCTAAAAGCCACCAATAACAACCATGCCACTGCCCCAGTAGTTTGCTGCTTTGAAATATCTCTTGAAAGATTAATCAGTCCACCATGCTTAATCTCAGTCTTAGGCAAAGTCTCTGGGCACAAGCCAAATTCCGACAGACTTTCAGCCAATCTATAGCACAAATGATCTGGAGTCCAATGACCAATGCTGTCCTTTTTCCCAGCAGAAGCCTCCTCAGCTTGGTCTTTACAGGAAGGCCTTCTGTGAGTCTTCTGGTATAAGCTCTGACCAGACTCTCTCCTATAGAACAGCCAAAGCTTTTCCTGCTCTTAACAAGTAGAGGACCTCTCCAAACATTTCCAATCTCTGCACATAAGCCATTCTTTATACCCAGGCTTTAAGCCAGTCTTCTGGTCTCAGCTCTGACCAGAATCTCCCTTACAGAACAGCTGAAGCTTCTCCAGTGCTTCACTTATAGCCAAAATTCTGAACCTTTCCTATCTCTTCCCATAAGCCATTCCCAAAAGCTTGTAATACACATTGTCAGTTATAGCCACAGCAATGATCCCACTTCTCTGGTACCAAGTTCTGTCTTAGTTACTTTTTACTCACTGCTGGGACAAATACCTGACACTCAAAATGAAGGAACAAAGAGTTTATTAGCTCACAGTTACTGGATGTTTCAGTCCATATTCAGCTGGCCCAAGGCTGAGTAGAACAGGGCAGAGAACATCTAGTTCATGGCGGCAGAACAGCAACAATCGTGACAGAGGCAACTGAACAACCAGGGTAGCAGAGAGCAACAGCTTTAGTCTGTCTCTCTGTCTTGCCTTAGCCTATCCATCTCAGGCCACACCTATAATTCCCAGCAGTACTCAGACCATAATCCCATCAGTACTAAAAACACATAATCCCAGTAGATCATGAACAAGTCTCAAACTCTAGAAGTCCTCTCGCCCCATGACTCATGAGGCTTTGTGGGGGACAACTAGACATAAACCATAAGAGTGCACCAGCCCCCAGGATCCTTCAGTTCACTGTTTTGGCCACAGAAAGCATGGTGGTGTATACATGTAACCAGTGCTGGGGAGGCTGAGACAGGAGGACCACTACAAGACTCTATCAAATTAAAAAAAATAAGAATAAAAGATTAAAATAAAAAAAAATTTAAATCACTGAAACAAATTCTTCAGCAAGAGCTAGAGATACAGCTCAGTGGCACAGAGCTTGTCTGGCAGGCACAAGTCCCGAGTTCAATTTCTGGTACAAAAAAAGAAAGAAAATTCTTCAGCAAGGCCAATAAAAGAAGAATAAAGAGGGCTAGGGAGATAGCTCAGTAGAATAAGTGACTGCCTAGAAAGCACAGGGTCCTGAGTTCAATCCCAAAGAAAAAGAAAAAATGAAGTTCTATATTAGGCTACTAACTATAATAGAATTAATGCCTGGTTGTGCCAAAACAAACAAACAAACAAAAATAAAAAACTACTCATTTTTCTATTTTAATTTTAACACAGAGAAAAACTGAATTCCATTCAGAAAACAAGGCTTTTAGAAAAACAACACAACAAATTGAATAAATGAAATAAAATTTAATTCATGAAAGTAAAGAACTCTTTAAAATAAAAATTAAAAAAAATAATAAAATAAAAATTAAAAAATTGTAAAGTTCAGTGTGGTGACATTCACCTGTCATCCTAGTTACTCATGAGATTGAGACAAGAAGGTTCAGAGTTTGAGGTCAGCCTGGATAACTGCATGAGACTGTTTCAAAAGATAAAAAAGAGCTGCAATTGTAGGTCTGTACTACCATAGTGTTAGGTTTGGCGCCCAGTACTGAAAAAAGAAAAAACAAAAAAATCTATGTGTTTCTGTGTATGTACATAGTAATTATAAAGAAGAAGCTAACAAGTAAGTAGCACTTTCTCTTATAGTTAGAAAAGGCACTGATAAAAAAAAAAATCTTCTCTCATTTGCATTGGATTTTATAAACCTAAAAAAAAAAAAAAAAAGAACAAAGAAAAAAGCAAAAGAATACAGGCACATATATCCAAGCAACAAAAAGGAATCATACCCTAGAAAAATATTAAATCAAAGAAATCAGTCACAAAAGACTACTTAATGCATGGCCTATTGTATGACATGTTCAGAACAGGCAAATTTACAGACATAGAAAGTGAATACTTACTGAGACTCATGGTTCAAGGAGGACAAGGCTGGGGAAGGGGGACTTGGCTACCAAGTATAGTATTTCTTTTCTAAATGATGAAAATGTCCTACAATTAAATTATGGTGATGGCTCCATAATTGTAAACAGCTTAAACTCCAACATACACTTAAAACAACTGTGTAAATTTTAAGTTAATACTATTTTAAAATGTAAGGCTAGCCAAATAGCTCAGCAGATTAAAGCGCTTGCTTAGGCAGAGCAAAGTGGCCAGAGTTCAATCCCTGGTGTGCCATGCCAGCCCTACCCTGGAACATGCTAAGATGATGATTGCGACTGGATGTGGTAGTCCATGCCTATAATCCCCGCACTTGGGAGGTTGAAAACAGGAGAATCACTATGAGTCTGACCTATGTAGTAAGGCCCTGTAGATTCTGTACTAAATACATAAAAATCAATAAATAAAATAAAATACAATTTAAAATACATGAAAAGCTCAACATCATTGGACATTAGGGAAATCCAAATTAAAACTATAGTGAGAGGGGCCCGGCGGGATGGCTCACTGGTCTAAAGTGCCTGCTTGGGAAAGCTTGGGCGGCTTCGGGGACCGCAGTTCAATCCCCGGCACCACATGCTGCGCCAGCCCTGCCCTGGGGGGGGGGGGGGGGCTGAGCTGGCCATAAAAATGAGTGAATAAACAAATAAAGGTTCTGAAGCAAGAAAAAAATAAATAAAAATTAAAAAAAAAAACTATAGTGAGATAAACTTTATACTATTAGTATGGCTATTAAATATTTTTCTAAAATTTAAAAAAAATTTATTTATTTATGTTACAGCCGGCTCAGCCTGCCCTGGGGATGGAGCTGGTGCAGCATGTGGTGCTGGGGATTGAACCATGGTCCCTGCAGCTGCCTAAGCTTGCCTAAGTAGGTGCTTTAGACCACTGAGCTATCTTGTTGGCCCCAGTATGGCTATTATAAGAAAAAAGAGAAAATAATATTTTTTAAATTTTATTTATTTACTTATTATTTATTTATTTATTTTTGCCTTTTTGAGATAGGGTCTCACTATGCACTTCAGGCTGGCCTTCAGCTCACTTTTGTAGCCCAGGCTGGTCTCAAACTCGCACCAGCCTCCCAGGTGCTGGGATTACAGGCATGAGCCACCACGCCCAGCTGGAAAATAATATGTTTGAGGGTGTAATGAAACTGAATCCTTTTGTGTGAAATTTAAAATACCGTAGCTACTACTTAAAAATAGTTTGTGATGGGAGCTGGGGAGATAGCTCCGAGGCACAAGTGCCTACTGGGCAAGTGCAAGGTCGTGAGTTTGAACCCCGGTCCCACAAAAAAAAAAAATAGTTTGTGATTCCTTAGAAAGCTAAACATAGGCTGGGGAGAGAGTTTGACAATCTGTCTTCCTAGCAAACAGAAGGACCTGAGTTTGATCCCCAGGACCACAAGGAACTGAAAACACGGGCTGAACAGATATTAAGCAAGGCATGGAAAGGCATGTCTATAACTCCGGCACTCAGAAGATGGAGGCAGGATTATTGCTTCAAATTCTAGAGAGCCCACCCTGAGTTATGTAGAGAGACCTTGTCTTAAAATCAAAAACTCTTTATCCATGTTTTCACAATAGGCCAGGTATACACAAATAACCCAAGAGTCCATAGACAGATGAATGTTTTGGAGTTTCATATGGTAAATGTTTTTTATTCATAGTACAGTTTGTATAACTAAGATGCCACTATTTACTTTATTGATTAATGAAAAGCAGCCAGCATCAGTGTCAGATTTGCAACCATAAAATGACAACAGCAAAATGGCAGGTACCATACTGGAAGAAATCAAGGGAGAACTTGAGCCATGACCCTGCTATTAGCAGAATAGTGATTTGCAGGAAAAAAGAGACATTTCAGTGTTCTTCTACATTTTCTCATTTGAGTATCTGTTAAACCCATTTTTTTTAAAGAGGTCTTGCCGGGCGTGGTGGCTCACGCCTGCAATCCCAGCACTTGGGAGGCTGAGGCAGGAGGATTGGTGCAAGTTCGAGACCAGCCTGGGCTACAAAAGTGAGCTCAAGGCCAGCCTTAACTGTCTTAACCCTGTCTCAAAAAGACAAAAAAAAGGGCCCGGCAGAATGGCTCAGTGGTCTAAAGCGCCTGCTTGGGAAAGCTTGGGTGGCTTCAGGGACTGCGGTTCGATCCCAGGCACCACATGCTGCGCCAGCCCTGCCCTCAGGGCGGGCTGAGCCGGCCATAAAAATGCATGAATAAACAAGCAAAGGTTGTGAAACAATAAATAAATAAATAAATAAATCTTAAAAAAAAAAAAAAAAAAAAGAGGTCTTAGCAGCTCACATAGATTTATTTTTTCTGTCATCCTTGCCTAACTTGACACTTGTACACAGACTGTATAGTTTATTTATTTAATTTTATTTACTTAAAAACATTTTTTATTATTTATTTATTGTTCTTGTTTTAGAACTTTTGTTTGCTTGTTTATTTATTTTTATGGCCAGCTCAGCCTGCCCTGAGGGCAGGGCTGGTGCAGCATGTGGTGCCAGGGATCGAACCTCGGTCCCTACAGCCACCTAAGCATTCCTAAGCAGGCACTTTAGGTCACTGAGCCATCCTGCTGGGCCCCTTTTGGTTTGTTTGTTTGTTTATTTATTTTTCTTGTTTCAGAACTTTTATTTGTTTATTTATTTATTTTCATGGCTGGCTCAGCCTGCCCCGAGGGCAGGACTGGTGCAACATGTGGTGCCAGGGATCAAACCACGGTCCCTGCAGCCGCCCAAGCCCTCCCAAGCAGGCGCCCTAGACCACTGAGCCATCCCGCAGGGCCCTTTTGGTTTATTTTTGAAAAAGGAGTCTCACTGCAGTGTTCAACATGGTCTTAAACTCCTCAGTTCAAATGATCCTTCAGACTCAGCCTCTTCAATAGCTGGGACTACAGGTGCCTACCATCATGCTGGGCTTCTCTTAAACTATGTAAGTCAAGGCAATACTGAATGTGAATTATGGGTAAAGCTGTTATCTGTAAGTATGAGACTAAATAATGAAAGGACAATAGCAAAATATTCTCATGTAACTGATTATTTTATAAACACTGGGGCAATGGCATATCTCACCTATTATCATATGACTCTTGTTCTTTGAGATATTGCTGCATTAATTCTTCTTGTTTCTTCTTATCATATGATATTTTCTGTTCTGCCATCCATACCTAAATTAATGAAAAAAAAAATAAATAGCTGGATTTCAATTAAGTAGGACATTTTATTTCATAATAAAATGTAAAGTATTATGCTTTATAGTTTGATATAATTCAATTAGTTCATAATGATACTACAAAGAACACCTCAAGAACCTGATTTGTTCCTTGACATTAGACATTCAAACAACTAACTTTCAGATAAAGGTGCCAAACCCAAGAAAACTCTGTGCACAGTATAACACCATCTTGTAAGTCAGTTCCCACACTATTTC
Source organism: Myocastor coypus (assembly GCA_004027025.1). Taxonomy (NCBI): domain Eukaryota; kingdom Metazoa; phylum Chordata; class Mammalia; order Rodentia; family Myocastoridae; genus Myocastor; species Myocastor coypus. Next base: position 29,119 of record PVJA010016982.1, on the reverse strand, counting down.
CGAGAGGATTGGAGATAAAGCTCAATATAGATGAGTCCTTGATGTGATATTTAATCCCCATTATCACATGAATGTCTATCATTTCAGAGAACAGAGAAAGCATTTCTCTACATATAATCTACCACTAATTAGAACAGTAACCCATAGGGTTAAACAATGGCTATAGATATTACTGTGTCATACTAATATACTAAGAGAGAATTGGTGGGGGAAGAAAAAGAGAAAGAGGATGAGAAGAGGAGAGGGAATAATAAACTAGTTGCAGGAAAAGAACGATTAGATAGAGGTACATCAGATATTCCAGTGTTGCTCAGGGGCATGAACATGTCAGGCTTAGAGTATCTCTGGAATTCTCAAAACCATATATGTGATCAAGGTGAAAAAAAGCACACGACTTCTATGAGGACATTTAATTATGTTACTTGCAGGCTTAAACTCCTCACATCTTTAGAATAAAGGAAAAAGTATATCAGAAGAAAGAGTAAGTCAATCTTTTCTTGTAATCATGCTAAGTTTCAAAATAAACTGGAGGACAAACACACTGACATAATTAGAATTATTATCTATGAGCTAGGATCAGATAAATGTGAGAAAGGTGTGGGATGAGGATGTCACTATTCAACTTTACAAGTAAAACGTGAGTAATTATTAGCATTGTGGAATGTAGTGGTTGATACATTGTGTCAGCTTGGCTGGAAGACTCAGCAGCCTGGTTCCCTGTTGGTGGGAGCCCTGCTCTGGGGTACAATTGATTCCTCCCTGGAGGGTGACCAGGGCCTGCCTAGGATATGATTGGCTCCTTCCTAGAGTGGGATCAAGGGCCCATCCTGGGGTATGATTGGTTCCAATGGGTCCACCTGAGAATTACTGAGCACAAAGAGATTTTTTAAAGGGCTGAGGAAGGAGTCAAGACTTCACTTCCTCAGAGAAGCTTCAGTCTTCCTATTCAGCCTGGACTTCATCATCTGGCTTGCAGCGCAGACTCTTCAGCCTCATCACAGACTCTTCAGCATCCATTAGAGACACTTCAGTCTTCCATCGCAGACCCATCAGCCAACGGATATAGACTTACACGGAGTGCTACAGTGAAGTCCAGACCTCGGGATTGAATTCTTCAGTCTGGAGCGTGCAGATGCCCTCGGTACGCTTCCTCATCTGACTCTGTGGCTGATTATTGTAAGCTAATCTTATAATTCCTTATAGATTGTATATTTTGTGTTAATATCCATTCCTCATATTATATCTGTTCTGTTCCTCCAAGTAAAAACCTGACCAATACATGGAGGCATTAAGGTAAGACAGTTCTATCAGGATACAGTTCATTATGTAGAAAAGAAGAGGAAAAAAACTACTGGGGAGACAGCTGTGGTGGTGTACACCTGTAATTCCAGCATGTGGGAGACTGAGGCAGAAGGACTGCCACAAGTATAGGGCCAGCATGGGCTACATAAATGAGTTCAAGACCAGTGTGCACTACATGGGGAAACACTGTGGAGAAAATATACATAAATTTCTTTGAAATCTCTAGTGGAATATTATAGTAGGGAAAAACAAAACAAAACAACAACAAAAATCCAAACTACAGTTGGTATAGTTACTAAAAGGTGTATGTATGGATTTTCAGTGAAGCCCAAAATATGGTAAAGAGTTGTAGGGCTTACTGTGTTACAATAACATTATTATTTCTCAATTTTTAAAAATGTATTTAGTACAGGGTCTCACTACACAGATTGGACTTATAGTGATCCTCCTATTCTCAGCCTCCAAAGTGCTAGGATTAAAGGCACCTGCCACCATGGCCCGTCTAATAACATTATTATTTCTAATAGAACAACTATCATTAATTTAAAGCTTTAGGTTTTACAGTTATTTCACTATCTCAATTGCTTAAGAGCTCAAATTCCATGGACTGGAATAACAAGTAATAAAACAATCCTGTTTTGAAAATGCTAATGATCCCTGAACGCACATTTATGCTACATCTAACATGTTTTGCATGTTTACCTCAGCATCATGGAGGGTTAAACATACCTGCATCATTCTTCTGTTATGTAAACAGATATTTTACCACAATGAAATGGGGGTTTACTTTGACGTTTCTGGTAGAAGCAGCCTAATTCATTACAATGCACACGAAAAAACAGATTTCCAAGTTTTTGAGGGGGTCAAAGTGAATTACCATTAAGATGATAATGACTTTTGATAATAGACATGTAAATCAAAGCTTCTATGACATTCAAAAGGAACAAGAATCAACCAATGTAAATACAGGTCTATAAACGTTGATTTAGATGACAAAGAAAACAGTGATGTGAGTATATATTTGACTAATTGAAATGGTACATAATAATCAAACAACATAACATGTTAGAAGTAGGTCAAAAATATAGAATGCCAGCACTGCTATTTAATGCTGGAAATTGTAGCCAATAAAATGCTACATGTTATGAAACATACAAATGCTGAAATACAAGTAACGTGTTCTCTATCTACTGGTAGTGATACTTAAAAATGTATTTATTATGACACTTCACTTGTTGAATTGAAAGCATTCATAGGTCTGCTGTACTTCAAGAGGGTTTTCTCAAGGTCATTGTTAAGAACGTAAAAGACTTATGGAAAAGTGATGGGTGTGGCTACAAGGATTGCAGGATAATCATGACATTGAGAACATTTATTTGGTTTCCTTCAAAATTGCCTGAGGTTTGATGGGAAAACCACATACCAATAAAAAAAAGAACTGAAAATCTGCTGCTACCTGCTCATTGTTGGAGAGATTTTTGGGTTAACTGTTAGGCAATTTACACACCATGTGAATATGTAACTGTAAGTGAACATCTTGTAGCATTTCACGGTCACTGTAGCTTCAGGCAGTATATTTCCCAAAAGTCTGCAAACCATGCCATAAAAATTTAATTCCTTTGTGGATAGGAAGATTTATTATGCATTCTAGTTAGGACTTAGCCACCAGGTCCTTAACTCCTTTATTAATAAACCAAATGATGCTGTGAACAGACTTGTTGCTCCCATCTTCCAAACCAGTTGGAATGTACATTTGACAAGTGGCTTAACAGTGTTCAACCTATGTTACACTGGCTAGCAGAGCACAAGTTGATAATTCCAAATAAAATATTGCAATTTCAAAACAGAGAATTGCACAGTATAATTTTTGGATTTCAGAAAGATATATCATTGGCGTTGCACATGGCAAAGAAAAACAAAATGGTCCTGTGGATATCAACAGTGCACCATGATCAGAATATTGATAGGGAAACCTCAACAAAAGGGAACTCTGCGATGGTAACTTTCTAACACAAAAACAAGACAAAATAGATATTATGGATGAGTTACACAGCAACTATGATGTCACTTGAACCACAAAGTGCTGGCTAGTAGTTGTGTTCTACTTGATTTAAAAAACATATGTGGCATAAAAAAAAATATGTGGCATAAATAGTTTGATAGTTTACAAAGAAAACAAAAGTGCAAGATATCACAGAAAAACACAGGACTGGGAATGGAGCTCATAAAAGATCATATATAGCTCAGAAAAAACAATGCTTCTGCCGAAACAACTACACGGAAAAAAATTTGTAGAGTACCCTGGTGAGCTGACAGGCACATACACAGGTTTTTTTATCACAAAGATCTACTACGACAAGAGGTAATCCAAAAAGATGTTAACCGTGTCCTAAAGGACAGGACAGGGGAACAAACGTGCTGTCAGCTTTAAAAGGTTCTTGCATAGAGAACATGGAGTTTTCAAGTGTGAAGACTGCCTTGGGTGTCACAGTTAAAGCCAAGATTGTTTCTGTGGTCAACTGTTTGGTATGTATACTGAAGTTCACATAGATTTTTAGTTCTGATGTTATCTCAGGTTTTGTAAGCAGATGAACAGCTGATATGAAAATAGTGATGACTACACTAAGCGCTCATACATTTTGATATTTATTTTATTGATAGCTTATTTCCTTGCTAAATGAACATTGTACAATGTAGTAGGAAGCTCCTGAGAAAACAAGAAGACAAGAGAGGTAACAAGAATGGCCTGCCACATAGGAAAAGAAAACTATAAACAAACACACGTGCTGTCAGTAAAAGTGAGACAAATGTGTGGAACATGCAGCTGTCAGGTGTGAAGACATCCCTGAGTGTGGCAAATGAAGCAAAGAGTACTTTTGGGAGTACAGTCCTACTGGTATTTTCATTGTAGTTCATATAAGAATTTATTTGTTATTTTTTAGATAGTTCATGTTGAAAACTTTGACGCTTTTTTAATATACAATACTAAAAATTCAGTAACCTTTTTGACTTCCTTGTTTTTTGTTTTTAATTTTAGGGAAGGGTCTACAAGGTGCTCAGGGTCTCACTACTAGATGGGACTCGTAGTAATCTGCCTGTTCACAGCTTCCCAAGGGATGGGATGACAGGCGCTGACCACTAGGACCAGCCTCAATTGCCAACTCAGCGCACGCCGGGGGCGGGGCCGGCCCGGCAGCCCGGGGATTGAAGCCCACCCCACCCCCATGCCCCGGGACCAGTGCCTGCTTGCAGGCACTATAATCCGCTGAACTATTTGGCCGGCACGACTTCCCTGTTAAGTACTCATTGTTTGATACAACTCATAAAACTAAAATTAGTAATCCTTCAACAGGAACATTCTAAATAAGCATGGGTATTAAATACACACAATAAAGCGCATTAATGACCAAATGGGATAATGTCCGGGCGGTCTACAGACAAGGAGTCTTCTTTGTACAGGAGAGCAGACCTAAAAAGCTGTGACACTTGTAACCCAAAAGGCCAAACTCAAATCGGCTACGAGAAGTACTGATGAGTACTGATGAGAAGTGTAACGCCAGTCGCCTCGGGGATGTACAATAAAGGTTGTGTAGCCCCTTCATCAGCAGACTGCTCAGCGAGGAGGTAGAGGCGAGAGCACCAGGGCAGTTGCCGGACGAGGCAGCGGTCCCGGGAGCCTCCGCTACCGCGGCATCTCCTCCCCAGCGGCCTCCGGACACTTCGCGGCCTGGCTCAGACCCTTCTCCAGGTGCCCTTACTCACCTTCTTGATATTGGACTTGGAGGCAGGATGAAAATCCTTTTTGCACATGAAGTTGGCGAAGGACTTCCCCATTTTGGATTCTCAGCTGCCACACGCAGCAGCTGGATCTAGGAGAGACGTAAACAAACTCCGCCGCCGGAAGTGAGCCTTGCGCGGGGGCGGAAACTTCCGGGTTCAAAGGTGACCGCTTCCGTCAAGTGGCACCTCCCTCCCCCTTCCTCTATCACGTCTTCTCCCTGTGTCTTCGGGTAGCTCTTCGGGAGGAAATCAGGTGAGGGCTAGGCCTGTTGGAGGGATGTGCGGAGCCGAGCGGGGAACCCGGAGGTCGGCTCTTGGGCCGCGCTACGGCGGGGCACAGCCCGTTACTTTCTGAGAGTGCTGACTCGAGTTGCAAATGTCTGCCTCTGTGGAGATATTAATCCTTATCCTAATTGTATCATGGTTGTTCCCACAGAAGTGCAGTTTCTGCGCGCCCTTGCGCTAAAGCGTATAAAATAGTGTCAGCTCCACCGGAGCAGAGGCTCTTTTGTTTCTAATTATTTTCAGGCCAGGAATCCTGGGGTAGATAGCTGTTCAGTAAAGACTGAATGATGCGTACGCTTTACTGTCAAAGATTCGCCTCTCATTCATTCTGTAAAGATCGAATGATGAATACGCTTTAGGGCCAAAGCTTCGCCTCAGGCTAGGAATCCTGGGGCAGAGAGCTGTTCAGTAAAGACTGAATGATTTCTTTTATTTTATTTTTTTTCCCGGGACTGGGGATCGAACTCATGACGTTGCACTTGCCAGGCAGGCACTTATGCCATGGAGCTATCTCCCTGGCCCCTAAGACTGAATGATGAATACGCTTTAGTGTCAAAGATTCGCCTCTCATTCATTCAGTAGAGATCGAATGATGAATATGCGTTAGGGCCAAAGCTTCGTCTCTCATTTGCATTCGCGGCCCTTAGAGCTCAGGGTTTTGAGCGGATGTGGCGCACAACGGTGTGTGTTGCGGGGGAAGGCTTGGGGGGCTGGGGAGTGAAGTTGATAAACCAAACCTTATGGGATTGGGCTTTAGCTCGGCTGTGTGGAAGAAACCTATTGGCTGGGCCTGTTGGCTGGGAGGCTGAGCTCGGAGAGTTGCAAATTGGAGTCCATCTTGGATAACTTGAAGAGACCTTGTCTCATATAATTTGTTTCCTTTTGAATGAAACATTTATTAGATGTCCATTTGTTTTTAAATTGCTAATGCCTGTCTATATATAGCCGCTCCAAGGTTTGGGCATTATAAAATTAAAGAAGGAAACTAAATTATATACATATATATATATATATATATACACACACACACACACACACATATGTACATATACATGTATAATACACATATATATGTGTGTATATATACATATATACACACATATATATGTAATATATGTGTATGTATAAGTATACATATATATACCGTATAATATATATATATGTATATCTGGGAATGCAACTCAGTGCAAAAGTCCTGAAGCTCAGTGCAAAAGCCCAGTAGAAGTGGGGGGCAGAAATTTACTTTTCTGCCAAACACAGTATCATTGTTCATGTGACACAACTGTGTTCCATGACTGTAAAAATACTCAAGATGGGTCTTGAATTTTTATAACAATCTCTTTAGATAGTACATATTCATTTCACTGATCAGCGTGGTATCATGGAGAAAGGGATTATGTACAGGCTTCCAAGGTTATGTAGTGATAAAACATTTTGAAACACAAATGATGGGAAGCTCAAGACATATAGTTGAAATAAACACAGAAAAGAACAGAAACAGTGGTGATCTATCATTGAGAAAACCATAGGAGTTTCCAGACTGAAGTTATTTCTTGAGTCATTTTGTTTCCTTTTGAGTGAAACACTTATTAGATGTCCATTTGTTTTTAAATTGCCAATGCCTGCCTATATATAGCCACTCCAAGGTTTGGGCATTATAAAATTAAAGAAGAAAACTAAAGCCATGTGCCTATTTTTAAAGCAAAGTAAAAGTATAGGTGTTATAAAACTACTTTAGGTTTTCCAAATTAAAAATGATGACATAGTCTAAGTATTATATTCTATAATCAGTATTTACAAGTTAAATATATGAATTTCCACTTGGAAATTGGAATTTTACTGATGTCCTTTATATTTGGCCAAATTAGTGACTCTTGCAAAGGTTGTCTTTTTGGTATTATGATCTGTGTGTATTCTTTTTTATTTATTTACTTTTTTGGTGTATTCTTCAGGTCCTTTTTTCTGAGGAAATACTAGGAATAGAAGATATATTTTTCCCACCATAACATAAATTCCACTGGTGACAATATAAAGATTTGTAAAACATACTCATACCTCTCCAAGATCTCACTGTCCAGTAGGAGGTATCAGAGTACATAAAAGTAGCACAATGCTGTATGGCCTTCAGGACAGTAAGCTAGATATAGAGATTCCACAATATGGGGTTAGTGAAAGAACATCCAAGAAAGATATTAGGAGAGGAAAATTTTTAGAAAACAAATTTGGTCTGTAGAGTAGAAATCTCACTGTCATTTGTTCAGAGATTCTTGTAGTTTATGGCTGATTTTGAGCTCATTTATTTTTGTACTAATAGTATCCGATGTTTAACACTAGTAACTAGTGAACACTATTAGATATAGCAATATCTCTTGGTAGTACAGTAAAATCCTTTGTTCTGTATATATTTAAGTATATTTTCTCTTTTTATTTTGAAACCTTTATGTGATCTTTAGTTTTTTTTCCAAAAATGGAGCCCTGTTCCTGTGACAGTTTTGTGGCATTACCACCATCAACAATAGGTGACAGGATTATTTTTGGAAAAAATTCGGATAGACTCTGCAACGAAGTACAAGAGATAGTTTATTTTCCTGCTGGAGTTCATAACTTGGGAGAAAAGCTTAAGGTAAGTGAAATTCATACAGTATTTGTTGTCAAAACCCTTCTCTAAAAATATCGCAAGCAGTATTTGTATCATTAAGTAGAAATTTGACAGATTATAAAAGTTAAAATTCAAATAAAGAGCATAATTTGAATTAGAAATAGACTTCTAACTAGTCTATAATTTCACTGCTTTATAAGAAATTGAATTAACAACAAATTGTTCATTGATCAAACATTTGAATATTTTTATGTGTAAACATGTATTAGGTAGGATGAGCAATTTAAAGTTAACTTAAAACTGGGATGCTCAAAAAAAAAAAGACTGGGACACTCTCTTATGTATCCCAATAACCTCACTAAATACTGTAGAGGAAATAAATGCTAAATCTAAGTAGAAGTAGCATGCATGGTGGTAGGGGATGAACACTTATTTTTTTTTTTGGCAGGACTGGGATTGGAACTCATGACCTTGTGCTTGCCAGGCAGGCACTTGTGCCATGGAACTATCTCACAGGCCCGTTTGTTTATTTTTGTACTGGGGATTGGACTCAGGACCTTGTAGTACCAGGCAGGCATTTAAGCCTCGGAGCTATCTCCCCAGGCCCCAGATGAACATTTAAATCAAGGAAAGCTTCACTAGGAATTGGGGTTTCAGCTGGAATTTGACTGACAAAAATGATTCTGATAGGTGTAGAGTAAGAAGTCATTCCAGAGTCTGGAAATAAATTTTAGGACTCATTGATGAGGTTTACTATGTTCTTAGAATAACTATCAAAGTATAATTTATGTAGTTGCCATACAGTATATATATTAAAGGATCATTTTAAAAATTGTTTTAGGGGCTGGGGAGATAGCTCAGTAGAATGAGTGCTTGACTGGCAAAAGTACTGAAAAAAAAAAAAAGTATTTTAAAAACTCATTTAGGGGGGCTGGGGAGATAGCTCCCAGGCACAAGTGCCTGCTGGGCAAGTGCAAGGTCGTGAGTTCGAACCCTGGTCCCCCCGCCCCAAAAAAAAAAAAAAACTCATTTAGGGCCCGGTGGGATGGCTCAGTGGTCTAAAGCCCCTACTTGGGAAAGCTTGGGCGGCTGCAGGGACCGCGGTTTGATCCCTGGCACCACATGCTGCACCAGCCCTGCCCTTGGGGTGGGCTGAGCCGGCCATGAAAATGAGTGAATAAACAAACAAAGGTTCTGAAACAAGAAAAATAAAAAATAAAAAATAAAAAATTCTTAAAAAAAAAACCTCATTTAACATGGAAGTTAAAATGAGTTTCACATTATCTTTTGTTGATAAGTTACATATTTCTTGAATTTTTTATTTGATCATATTTTTTCTTTTTCTGAGATTGTTTATTCATCTGGGATGAATAAACCATTTGGTTTGATCTCTGAATATTTAAATTTAGTCCACCTTGGAAAACAGTGTGTCTTATTGTTTTCACTACAGTGGACAAACCTGATAGGCCACATTCACATGAACTAAAGGCCTCTTACAGTGGTACTTACATAGAGGCCATAGGGTATATCCCTTATCAGAAGACACTTGGACATTGAGGTTTGTAGTCTTAAACTCACCTAATCATCTACAACAGTGTGAGACATCCTAACTAGAAACCTTTATCCTGAGTTTCCATACCCCCTCATTTTTTATTTTCTTCCTGGACCGTATACTTTATATTTTATTGTATCTCAGGTAATGTAGAAGTCTTCATGTTTTGAAAGTAAACTCTTTCTTGAATTATCTTAGATGATGCTCAGCAAATTTTCAAGTGAATGCTTTAGAGCTGATTTGGGATGTCTCAAGGTTACTACTTTATTATTAATACTTTATGTTTCAATTGTCTCTTTCATTATGGTTATATATTCTAAGTGCTATAAGTTTTGGATTTTGAAGATTTTCCTTTTTATTTTGTGGTTATTCTGTGACTTTTCTTCTTACAGTGTACTTACATAGAAATTGAACAAGTTTCTGAAACATATGCTGTTGTCCTTAGTCGCCCAACATGGTTGTGGGGGGCAGAAATAGGAGCCAATGAGCATGGAGTTTGCATTGGGAATGAAGCTATATGGGGAAGAGAGGAAATTTCTGATGAGGAAGCACTGCTGGGCATGGACCTTGTCAGGTTACTTTTCTATTACAGTTTTTCACACAGAAATTTATAAATTTCAGTTCTCTTGTGCGCTCTCCTTCTCTTTCCCTTTTTCTCCTCTTCCTTCATTTTCCCTCCTTCCCTCCCTTCTTTGCTTTCTTCCTTTGACTCTGATACTTCATAGCTTGTGCCAAAGATGTTTTGGAGTTCCAGTATGCGATTTCATGACTCACAAAAGTATGGATTGGGAGAAAGGAAGGAGTTGTAAATTATGACTGATTGGAAATGACTAATATATAGAACTCCATTACATGTTTTGCTAATTTTTCACAAGAAACTCCTATAGTTTACATTATTATCCTCTTTTTACAAATGATATAGATGGAGTTCAGAGATACAGTACCTTTTCAAAAAAATTTATGAAGTTGGAATTTGAGACAGGGTCCCCCAATGTAGTACAGGATGGACTTGAACTCATTTATATATCCCAGGCTGGCCTCAAACTCAAGGCTAACCTCCTGTTTTAGCCTCCTGAATGCTGAGATTATAAGCATGCACCACTACATCTAGCTCTCACACCAACTGCAGGAGGAAAATTTTAGAAGTTAGATTTTGTTGTATCTTTTAAATTAACAGAAAGAAATTTTTACTCTGAACATAAAACAGAGTCTCAATGGCATGAACTTATGTAATAAAAATAAAGAAAATTTACTTTAACCTCAGAATTTTTATTTTTATTTCAGACTTGGTCTTGAACGAGCTGATACAGCTGAAAAAGCCCTCCATGTAATTATCGATTTATTACAAAAATATGGCCAAGGTGGTAGTTGTACAGACAGTAACTTGGACTTTAGCTATCACAACAGTTTTCTGATAGCTGATAGGAATGAAGCTTGGGTTCTGGAGACTTCAGCGAAATATTGGGCAGCTGAAAAAGTACAAGGTATGGACCATTTTTTTTGTAATTCAATTAATAAAATAAACTCTTAGCTGCTGATAATTGTATTTGGATGTCTTTCAAGATTTACACTACAGTGTGATAAACTATAAGGGAAAATTAAACATTAGAAATGATATACAGTGAGGGAGCCTGGTGGGATGGCTCAGTAGTCTAACGCACCTGCTTGGGAAAGCTTGGGCAGCTTCAGGGACCGCGGTTCGATCCCCGGCACCACATGCTGTACCAGTCCTGCCCTCGGGGCGGGCTGAGCCGGCCATAAAAATGAGTGAATAAACAAACAAAGGTTCTGAAACAAGAAAAAAAAAAAAAAAAAAAACAAGAAAGAAATGGTACACAGTGAAAGAGCATTATGAAAAGTATTCTTGAAAATGGTAGCATTATTTCTAGGAATGTGAATTTTATATAAATTATATATACTTTCTGTCTCAGTTACTCTTCTGTCATTGTTGGGACAAAATACCAGACACTAGTGCATAGTTAGTGGAGATTTCAGTCCATACTAGGCTGGTTCCAAGGCAGAGTAGCATATGCAGAGGGCAGCCATTCATGGTGGTGAAAATCATCAAAGAGCCAAGGGCAGGGACAATGGCTGAGACTGTTACCAAGCCTCTCTCTCCTCCTTATATTGTGATAGAGATTATCTGCCCCAGGGTGGGTGCAGCACCCCCCCCCACAGTTCCAACATGGGATTATGAATTAATCACAAACTCTAGAAGCCACCCCATTACTGCATGAGGTTTTCAGGGGTCACATAGACACAAACTCAACATTTTCTTGCTGTAAATTTTGAGTGCCTTGAGGTCAGTGAGATAGCTCAGAGGTCTAAAGTACCTGCTTAGGCAAGCTTAGGCAACCACAGGGTCTGCAATTTGATCCCTGGTACCACATACTGTGCCAGCCCCTATCCCAGGGCAGGCAGAGGCAGCCATAACATCAATAAAATTAAAAAACATTTTTTTTTGAGTGCTTTATAGCACTTTTTCACTCCCCCCCCCCCCCAGGACTGGGGTTCAAACTCACAACTTTGTACTTGCCAGGCAGGCACTTGTGCCATGGAGCTATCTCCTTAGCCCCCCACTTTTTCACTTTTTAATAACCCCTTATCATTTCTTTTTCATTAAACTATGGGCTACACACTGAAATTGTGATATGGAAGTGGAGAAGTGAGAACAGAGAAGTGAGAAAGATCCTACCTGTAAAGAGCAGGCTAGGGAGGTTATCTTTGGGTTGGTGTGAGGGAGGATATAGTAATAAATAGTAAAATATAAAACTGTGTGTCATTGAATATAAGTCAATACAACTTTTTTAATGCTTTGCTTTCCCATCATTTCTTTGTGATTATATATTCCTCTCATTTTTCAAATGAGAAAGCCAGAGATATAACATGATTTAAGGTAATAAATGAAAGACTTGGAGTTAAAATCTTTCCAATTTGAGGGAGGTGTTGAGGTCCCCACTCTACAATAAAATACAATTGTTTTAGTACTTAATTTGATTTTTCATATCCATTCATATTTGTTTTATATAGTTAGGCTCCTTGGTATTTGATGCATACATTTTTATGATGTTTCTTTTTCCTGGATTGTTCCCTTTACAAGAGTGTAGTGCCTTTCTTTGTCTCTCTTAATAAGTGTTGGCTTGAAAGCCACTTTGGCTGCAAAAAGAATAGTTACTCCTGCTTTTTTTATTTTCCAGGTATTCTTGTTATATGGAATATTGTTTTCCATCCTTTGACTTTCAGTCCATGAATTTCTTTTTTAATTAAGTATGTTTCTTGTTTTCAGCTTATTGTTGGATCTAACTTCTTGATCCAATCTGGTTCTTTTGACTGGTGAATTGGAACCATTAACACTGATGATTGTAACTGATATATACTGACCTATCATTGTCATGTTATTTTCCTATTGTGGCTCTTCTGTTTCTGCTTTGTTTAACTGCTTGCCTTGCCTGGTGGATTCATCCTGGGGGGTTTATGGAGTTGTAATCCTTTTTATCTCTTTCTAAAGTATCCTTCAGAACATTTTTTTTTCATGATTTAATATTTTTATTACTTCAGAACATTTTGGCATGCTGGTTTGGTGTTCATGAATTTCTCTGGTGTTCTTTGTTGTGGCAGTATCTTATTTCTCCCTCAATTTTGAAAGATAGTTTTGTGGGGTACATTAACCTGGGTCAGAGGTTATTTTCTTTTAGAGCTTGAAATACTTTACTCCAGCTTTTTCTCTCCTTAAGGTTTGTGTTGAGAAGTCTAATGTGATTCTTTTTTTTTTCTTATTTCAGAACTTTTGTTTGTTTATTTATTTATTTTTATGGCCGGCTCAGCCTGCCCTGAGGGCAGGGCTGGAGCAGCATGTGGTGCTGGGGATTGAACCGCAGTCCCTGCAGCCACCTAAGCTTTCCTAAGCAGGCGCTTTAGACCACTGAGCCATCCTGCTGGGCCCCTCTAATGTGATTCTAGTGGACTTTCTTTTGTGATTTTATTTCCTCTAAAAGCTTTGAATATTATGTTCTTGTATTGGATTTCTGGAATCTTGACTGACATGCCTTGTGTGGTCACTGTGTGTTATAGTTTGTGTCTAGTCATCCCCCAGAAAGCCTCATGCAGTCATGGGGTGAGGACTTCTAGAGTTGGAGATTAACTCATGATCCACTGGGATTATGGGTCTTGATATAAGAGACAGAGAGACACTCTCCCTGTTGCCATTGTTGCTGTTCCGCTGCCGCGAGCCATTGTTCTCTGCCATGTGCCCCTCTGCCTTGAAGCCAGCCAAGTATGGACTCAAATCTCCAGTAACCATGAGCTAAATTAACCTTTTTTTCCTTCATTTTGGGTGTCGGGTATTTGTCCCAGCAATGAGAGAAGAGTAACTAAGACGATGTGCATCTGTGGATTTCTCCGTTTTCTCACACAGTGAGTCAGAACTCAGGGATAAAGTCTACTTGATACCTCCTAATGTGTTGAGATCTCTCTTCACTCTCCCTTCTTGCTTCAGATCCTTGTTGGGTCCCTGGGATACTTTTCCCTCCTTATTCTCTTTCTCATATTTCTATATTTCAGTGTCCAGATTCCAATTTCTAGTGAGGCTGTTTCTTTGTTTTTCACCAGTCTACTATCGTCTGGGAAGTCCTGCTTATAATCTGAAATATATACATTAATTTAAGAAAGAACTAAGTTGTTAAACTGTTGAGAATTGTGTATTATTAAAATTCCTTTTTGCTGTTTTGATTCTGTATATCAAGTCCTTTTTGTGTGTGTGTGAGGGTATTCCTCTAGTTATTATTCTAAATGTATAGCTTCTCTAGTATAACTTAATTGATTTCTAATTGGAAGACTCAGCTTCAATCAATCTTAAAATGTTACCATTGTGGATTTATCATAATCTGTTTCATCTATTAATGACTTTTGAACAGAGTTTTATTGTTTTTTTGTTGTTTCATATATTAAAAATCTTCTTTATAAAATAACAATAAAAATATTGTTAGTCCATAATATTTTTAGAAAAGTTCTATTGATGTTATAAGTTTATTTTATTTATTTTTTATGTATTTGACACAAGGTCTCACTACACAGTTCAGGCTTGTAGTGACCCTGCTGTTTTCAGCCTCCCCATTGCTGGGATTACAGGCATGCATGTACTGCCATGCCTGCCTGGGGGTGGGGCCAGTGCAGCATGTGGTCCAGGGATGGAATCCCCTTCCTTGTACTTGCCTAAGCAGGTGCTTAATCTGCTTGGCTATCTCGCTGGCCCTGTTTTAAACTCATCTATGATTATTTTTTATGTAATGCATAGGAAAACTAGTATCTAAAATAAATGAAGTATACTAAGGAGTTAAGAGTAATAATCCAAGGGAGCTTTGAGATAGCTCAGTGATCTAAAGCGCCTGCTTAGGCAAGCTTAGGTGAAGTGCAGGGACCATAGTTCTATCCCCCTCCACACATGGTGCACCAGTCCCACCCCTAGTGGGTGCTTAGCCGGCTGAAAAATAAAGTAAAAGCTTTTGGGCTGGGGAGATAGCTCTGTGGCACAAGTGCCTTCCTGGCAAGTTCAAGGTCATGAATTCGAACCCCAGTCCCACAAAAAACAAACAGAAAAAGAGTAAAAATCCAATTAGGAAATGGACAATAAAAATTTAAAAAAAGAAAAAAAAATTTAAAAAAAGAAAGTGGACAAAAGATAGGAAAAGACTTCCCACTTAAAGGGATATACAATATAGATGTTAAAATAACATAAGAAATGAAGCTCAATAGCATATAGTATAGATGTTAAATTAATATAAGAAAAGAAGTTCAACATCATTAGCCATTAAGGAAATGTAAATGAATCATGGCTAAATAAAATAATGATGTCACCAAATCCTGATGGGAATCTTGATTTTTGAATCATTCTGTATAAGAATATACTGCCATCTACTCTGGAAAACAGTTTGGCAATATTTTCAAAAGTTAAACATCAAAATCCAGCAATTGCACTCCTATGAGTTTATTCCAGAGGAATAAACATTTAACATTACCCCCAAACCCCATATATAGTTACTTGCATTTTTCTATGGTGACTTAAAATGGAAATAATTCCAGATGTTTTAGAATTAATGAATGATTAAGGATTGGAAATAAATGAGTTTGCCCATAAAACAACAACTTAAGGGAGTTTTGGCAGCAAAAGTATTTATTTACTTATTTATTTAGTTTTTTTGAGACAGGGTTTGTTATGCAGTTCCAGCTGTTTTTGAATTCACTTTATAACTCAGGCTGGCCTGAAACTCACAATAACCCTCCTGCCTCAGCTTCCTGTGTGCTGGGTTACAGGCATCCACCACCACACTTAGCTAGTATTTTTTTCTTGACTCTGTCAATACCAGTATTCTACTCTTATTGTTAGGCCATAGTTTTGCAAAATGTTATTATTAGGGAATTTATATAAAGGACAATATCACTTGATCAGTTCTTCTAACTAACTGCCTTATTATGTACAATTTTCTCAAAAAGTTACATTTTAAAATTAACTGACCATTTAGAACATGTAATAAAGGCATACAAAACTTCAAAATCTAAAATTGCACTTATATAGTTATTAACCATTCTATGTGGGTAGATGTTTTATATTAAATGTAACTTTCATTCTCCTGTCCTTTCTTTCTTTGAAAATAGAGGGTGTTCGTAATGTTTCTAATCAGCTCTCTATAACCACCAAGATTGATCTGGAGCACCCAGGCCTGAGGAGCTATGCTAAACAGCAAGGCTGGTGGGATGAGAAGAAAGAGTTCGATTTTGCTGCAGCGTATTCTAACCTTGACACCGCCACGATGCTGACATCACCGGGCAGATATAGTGAAGGCTACAAGCTTCTAAATAAACACAAAGGTAATTTTTGCACTCAAATATCAGAATGATGAGGTACATTTTGTGAGTGATAAAGTAGGGGTAATAAAATGTTTTGCAAAATTTTACTTGATACAATTTTAGTTATATTTTATTAAAACTGAGAGCATTTGTTGTGAGATACTTTTTGAGATATCTGAGATATTATCCAATTGGGAAGTATATGATTCTTTGTGAAAATCAAGTGCAGATTTCAACCCCCAGATCCTTTAAAATTCTTATTAATATTCTTTAGAAAAAGTTGGGTTACTTCTCAGAATTCATTGGGATATGGAAGCAGGTTTTGAATATTACTGGTATCCTTACTTATCTTTTTTTTTTTATCAATTTTTTAATAATAAATCCTTATTTATATTTATTATTTGGTATAGGGTCTTGCTACACAGCTCAAATTTGTAGTGATCTGCCTGTCTCAGCCTTCTCAGCACTGGGATTGCAGGCATGTGCCACCACAACTAGTTTTAGTGGCTGGCATAGTGTGCCTGGGGTTCGAGGCCTGGCACAGCATGCGGTACCAGAGGTTAAACCCAGATCTTTGTGCTTGCTGGGCAGGTGCTTAGACTACCAAGCTATCTCCCTACTCCCTCTTATTTATCTTTTGAGAGTATTCCTTTTGGTTATTTTCTTATTATAAAAGTTACATGTAGAACTAGTTAAAACAAAATATATTTGTATTTCTATAATCACTATATGAATATCTAATTGATACATACTCAGATTTTACTTAAATTTCCTTTCCAAATATGAAATGTGCTATAATCTACATGAAACTACCATTTTAAACGTTTCAGTTCTTTGAGTTCACATGTAGTTTCCACATCTATTATTACTTCCTTAAGTTTACCCCCAGCTAAATTGACTTTTTCATTATTATGAAATATTCCTTCTCATTGATATTATTACTCTTTCTCTTGAGATCAGTTTTAGCTCTGACTTCTTCTGATTACTCTTTATATGATATATGTTTACCTGTCCATTTACTTTCAAAGCATCAGAGTCTTTATAGTTAAAGTGTATCCATTTTGAAAGAACGTAGTGGGTCTTAAAAATTGTCTTTTAGCTGGGCGTGGTGGCGCATGCCTGTAATCCCAGCACTCGGGAGGCTGAGGCAGGAGGATCGGTGCAAGTTCGAGACCAGCCTGGGCTACAAAAGTGAGCTCAAGGCTAGCCTCAACTGCATAGCAAGACCCTGTCTCAAACAGACAAAAAAAAAGTCTTTTAATTAGAATGTATAATTGATTAACCTTCAATGTAAACTTGTTCTTTTTCTAGTTAAGTCTCTATTTAAGACACTTCTGTTTTTCTCCTCAATATAATTGAAAACTGGAAAGACTGCATAAAATTAAACTTACTTTCATAGGAACTGTTGAAAGTATGAGAATAGGCAGGAAGGGAAATAAACCAGAACTCAAGGTGGAAAAGCAGAACTCACCAATGGTGAGTTTCATTTTTTTCTTTTACAATCATTCAGCCTGGTTTTCAAACAACATGAATCTTAAAACTGTGTACTGGCTGTGGACAAGAATTCCAAGAGAAGCCTTTTTCTTATTGGAGAAGAGGAAGGCAGGCCTAAATAAGGCAGAGAATAGAAGAAATCCCTGGTATATGCTACTTTTTCTTCACCTCTTCCTCCTCATCCTTTTCCCTTCATGCTACTAGGGATTGAACCCAGGGAGACAGGGTCTCAGTTATCAAGGCTGGCCTTGAACGTGTGATCTTCCTGCCTCACCCTCTCAAGTAACCAGGATTATAGGAGTGTACCACCACATCTAGCTTGCTTTGCTATTTTCTCTTTTGCCTGAGCTACTAGGCAAGCACCAGTCTTTAAGCTGCAATTTGAGGTGGCTAAGTGATCAAGAGAACAGCTGATGTGTGGGTGCCTAAAACCTTGAGAGAGGGTTGGATATGATAGTGCACACCTGTAATCCCAGTATTTCAGAGACTGAGGTTGGAGAATCATTGAGAATTTTTGGCCAGCGTGGGCTACAAAGTGAGCTCAAGGCCTTCCTGAACTGCATAGTGAGACCCTGTCTCAAGAAGAAAACAGCAACAACAACAACAAAATCCTTGAGAGAAAGGAATTCTGACTGGAGAAATTATGGTCCAAAGAAGATGAGAAATTCTGGTTATATTTTTCTTTTTTCTTGCCTCTTGGCTCCAGAGGCAAATCCTTATACAAGAAATATGTAGACAGAAAAAAAAGAAATATGTAGACAGAGAAGCTAGACACCAGCCCTTGTACTTAGCCAGAGGACTAGGAAGAGGTCCCAAAAGCCAGTGCACCTCTGAGACTGAGAAACAGAGATAGCTCAAGAGAAGAATCCCATGGTGTTAAGAATGCCCAGGCTCAGCCTCAAGCTGTATGTAACAAGAAAGCTTCAAAATATGTAAAACAAAAACTGACAGACATGAAAAGAGAAATAGACTACTCTATCATTATAGCGGGAGACTTCTATACTTCTCAATCATCAGAAGAACCCTAATACAGCCATTGTTAGATGTTTATTTGTATTGAAATTCTGTACCATATGTATTGTTGTTACTATCTTTCTTTGTTTCTGCTATTAAAATCAAATTAAAAATAAGAAAAAAAAAACCCCAAAAAACAAAAGTGTACAAAACAAAGAAGAGGAAGAGAAAGAGGAAGAAGAAAGAAGAACCACCGGTAGCAGAAAATCAGCAAGGCTGTAAGGATTTACCTTGCCATTACTAGTTATCTTGAATTGTAACATTCACAACTGCCCCTGGATACCCATACTTGGATTTTCCTTCATTGTTTCCAGCACAACATAAATAAATCTATTAGTATGGTGTATAGAATTTTACTGCCGAATGCTGGTATGAAAAGAACCAGGAATGTGCCTAAAGCTTTGGTAAGAGTGTGAGATAAGCCAGGTACATTCCAGGTAACTTTTGTCTTGATCACTGTGTACACCTCTTCTGCCCTAAATCACACTGGACCACCTGGCTATCCAGGGCCATGTTCTCTGAGTTAGGTACCCAATAAATTGCAATCCTGGATCTTTTGGTGTGGTCCTGGATCTGTCTATCTGTCTATCTCTTCAGTCTCCTGGTGCCTCAGGACAGTTTCCCATGCCCTGGGACCATGTGGTTCTGGAACACTAGAGAAGAACTGAATGATACCATGGATTGTGGGATTGAACTAGTACTTATAGCACCTGCCCAGCAAGAGTAAAATCTGTATGCTCAAGTACACAGACAGTACACTTCACTGTAGACAATATCCTGAGTCAGAAAATAAATCTTAGCAAATTAAAAATAGACATAATAAAGGATGATCTCTGATAATAACAATTAAATTTAAAATTAATGACAAAAATCTGGAAAATCTCCAGTATACACTATCCTTTTAAGCTATGGGTCAAAAAAGTTTCAAGGGAAATTAGAAACTTTTTGAGCCATAAAAATGAGCATCAGTATGCTAAAAATGAATGAATGAAGTGAAAGTAGTGCTTACAAGAAACTATATAACATTAAATGTTTGTATTAGGCAAAAAAAAATTTTCTAATGAGTACCTGATAGCAAATATGTCATTTTTTCACCTCTGAATAGCTGCTTTCTGATTAATTTATAGAACTATTTTATTCTTCAGATGAGAGTATATCAGCTATCTTTATTAGTGGAATAAGCTTTTTTTTTTTTTTTTTTTGCCTTTTTGAGACAGAGTTTCACTATGCAGTTCAGGCTGGCCTTGAGCTCATTTTTGTAGCCCAAGCTGGTCTTGAACTCACATTGATCCTCCTGCCTCAGCCTCCCAAGTGCTGGGATTACAGGCATGAGCCACCACGCCCGGCTGGGATAAGCCTTTTGGAAGTCATTTTTGACTCAGTAATCTAAATAAATAATCACTTTACTGAAATTATTTGGTAGCAAAGTAAGGAAAGGTATGTGTCTCAGTTACTTTTTTCATTGCTGAGACAAAATGTCTGCTAACCAAAGTTAAAAGAGGGCAGGGTGGCTTAGCTTACAGTTTGCAGAGGTTGCCATTCATAGTTGGCTGGATCCAAGGCAGGGTGGCAGAGCAGAGAGGCACTATAAGGAAGAAGTCCTTGGCAGGCAGAAAGCAGCAAAGAGGCAGCAAGCAGGAAGCACCAAGCAACTGCAGCCCTCTTTCTGTCTCTCATATCTTATTCAGGCCACATACACCCTTAGTGTCCCTTTAATCCTAGCGTTGTACTAGGAATCAATCCCAGCATTACATACCCTAGGTCCAGCCACCTCCCCAAAACCCTCCTTATGCCTGCATGAAGCTTTGGGGGACATGTAGACACAAGCCATAACAGTACATTAGAAGTTGCTTTTTAAGAGTGAGCAGTTACTCAGCATAAAAAGGAAGAAAGATATATCTGAGCTGGGATTTTACAAGAAAATTAGAACTTTCCAATTAATGTAAGAATGTCTAATCTTACTAATATATATTAAAATAACATGCAGTTGTTTGCCCTCAAAATTTATAAATGTGGAAAAGTAATATCCCTTTGTCAAGTATGTTAGAAAAGTCTTAATAAGAAAAAATTAAAGCTCTTAGTTGTCATTTGTAGGTAGCTTAATAAAGATCACTGTTACATACTTTTTTTGGTAATATATTTAAAAGACCAGGAAATAGCAGATTATCCCGAAAGCTGAAGAACAATAGTACATAAATAAGATAGGAAGGAAATGTCAAGAATCCTAATGCTTAGGATAATTGGATATAAGAAATAAAAACAATTACAAATAGCCACTACATGATAATTCTGTCATATGTAACTGAAATAACCGAAGTGTAAATTGAAATGTCTGTGCATGTAGTAATAGTAATGGATGCATTTGACATGAAACATTTTTTCATTGCGAAGTGTAGTTCATCTAGCTTTCTGTAATTTACCAAAGAATAAGTGTCTGTCCAACAGTGTTATAGAAAATGGTCTACTAGTATATTATGGTTAATTTTTCCTATGATTTTTCTATGTGGAAGAGCCTACCTCTCTTCTTTTCAACTACCTGATACAGCTAGCCTACCTGATAGCTATTAGCTGTGCTGATGTGTATCCAAATTGTATCTATATTCACTCATGTATTTTAAATAACTAGTTTAAATTGCAATGAAATTGCACCCTGGGTTTTGCATTCATTTACTGAACGCTGCCATGGCAGTCTCAGTACTTATTCAATGCTTGCTAGTGGATTACTTATAGCTGTCCTACTCAAGAGATCATGTAAATCCTCCTTTCATTTTGAGAATTGTAGGTTTTGAATACAGAAAACATTTTTGTAAGACCTGTATTATCACAGTGTTATGGTTCTGATGCTGTTTTTATTAAAACTTGCCATTTATAGGAATTTAGACTTGAATCACTTTAAAATCTCACTAGGTGCTGACGCCGTGTGCCTGATAGCTGTGGATGGGAGGCTTCTGTTTTATTGTAGTTTTAATATTTTTATATATAACAGTCTCTTTTTTTCTTTTGTTTTTCAAAATTAACAAAGATAAGACTCCTGGTACATATTATCTGTAAATTTAGTACTTTTTTTTTTTTTTTTTTTCTAATTTGAAGTCCTGGCTATATTACAGAGAAGCTACATAAAATAATGTAGATTTAAATGAATACTGCCATTACCATAAAATAGTAGTAGCTCTCATGATTAGCTGATGACAGAACATTAGATTATTTCATATGGAAGTCAATTTTGTTTTAATTTGAAATGTCACAAAATCACAATTTGGGTATGAACGTGTGAGCCTTTTCCTTTAATTGCTATATTATCATGAGAATGGAAGAAAATTCTTGCTTTTCATATCCTCTTTGTCTTTGTGAGTTACTCCATTTTTTTTTTTTTTTTTCTTTTGTTGTAAGCCTTTTAGAAATTTTTGTTTCCTTGTTTGTCAGGGTATTGAATGCCAAACCTTCACAATGAACCATATCTGTAGCCCTGCCTCCTTCCCCTGGCTTTTTTTGGAGACAGGTTTTCACTGATCTCTAAGTTGCGTATTTCTTTCACTTAAGAATATGGTCTCGAGGTACATCCAGTTACCTAGAACTTGTCTCATCTTTCTTTATAACTGAGTAGTATTCCATTATACTTTTTAAAAAGTTATCCTTATTCATTCATGTATTGATAGAACTTTGGGGTGATCATGATGCAATAGTTAAATTAATAATCTTTTAAATTATATTTCATTTATTCTGTGTCCTAAGAATTAACATATTAAAATCTTAATCTTAAATCTGGGTGTGGTGGTGCATGCCTGTGATCCCAGCACTGAAAATAGAAGAACCACTTATGAATCAGAGCTGCATAGTGAGACCCTGTGGCAAATACGTAAAAATAAAATAAAATAAATTTTTAACATAAATTTTGTTAACTGTGAACTATGCAGTCTTATTTCTGTAATATTTTTATTTCATGTTAAAACCAATTGATCCTTCTTATACTGCTGTTTGCCATAAATTTTTAAAAATATTGATTGATTGATTGATTGATTGATTGGCTATAGGGTCTCACTATGCAGTTCAAGGTTGTGGTGATACTCCTGTCTCGGCCTGCCCAAAGGTGGAACTATAGGCATGTGCCGCTGTACCTGGTTTCAGGGCTGACACAGTACACCTGCGGTTCAGGGCCAGCATGGCATGTGATACCAGGGATCAAACTCTGGTCTTTGTGCTACCCAAGAATTTCTTGTATTAATTCAAAGGATAACTTTTAAATATATTCTGAAACTTTTCAGAAAAGATCCTCAGTGAATTGTTAACTGTGGTTACTTCAGTTGGAATTAGATCAGATTTTACTTCATATTTCTCTAGATAGATGTAGATTATATAAAGTTGGAGATGGGGGTGGAGATGGAGTAGAGATAGTATGCACAGATACAAGTGGTAACTTGGTTTGCAAACTTAACCCATTTCATGGTTGGGGGGTGGAATTGGCCATGGTGATGTTGGTCACTCAATCCAGAATTCACAAATGGAAGCTAAATTTTGCTAAAGGCTTCTGAACAGGAGCATTACTGGACTGAGGTACCACTGTACATACCCAATGCCTAGAATGGTGCTTGAGCCTTAATATAAACCAAATAAATAGTTGCTGAGTAAATGAGAACCAAGCAGAAAAATCCCATCATATCTTCAAAGAGTTTATAGTCTAATGACAGAGGTAGGAGTGACATACACAAAAGGTTAGGAATGCTTATAGATAGAAAGGAAAAGGTCAATTCAGCTGAGTTTAGAACTAAGCTTTAATTTTTTTGTGTGCCAGGAATCACACTCAGGACTTTGTACTTGCCAGGCAGACACATGCCACTGAGCTGTATCTTTGGTCTGAGTTTTAATTTGATTCAGGAGGAATTAGGAGTAATAAATTTTGTAGAAGAGAATTAATGGTATATGAGAGGGGAAAAAGCCAGCTACTTTTGGCAAATGCATTGGGTAAGGTAGAATTATTTTTTGTCATGAGGTAGCTCTAAGCTACATCTGTGACTATGACTATATGAAGCAAAGAACAGAGGTATTTGATGCTATCAATTTATTTTCAATTTTTATTATGCTTTCTAAATATTTAATTTTAAAGCTTTCCATAACCAGAGATATGTTGTGTTTACTAAAGAGATAAAATACATTTTCTTTTTGTTTTTTTGCAGAACTGGCGTTCAAACTCATGACCTTGCACTTGCCAATCGGGCACTTGTGCCACAGAGCTATCTCCCCAGCCCTGAAAATACATTTTTTCTATCTTTGTATTTTTTTCTTAAAAAATTTCTTTAAAATTTAGACTATAGGGGCCTGGCAAGATGGTTCAGTGGTCTAAAGCGCCTGCTTAGGAAAGCTTGGGCGGCTGCAGGGACCGTGGTTTGATCCCTGGCACCACATGCTGCGCCAGCCCTGCCCTCAGGGCAGGCTGAGCCCGCCATAAAAATAAATAAATAAACAAAAGTCCTGAAACAAGAAAATAAATAAATAAATAAAAATTAAAAAATAAATAAATAAAATGTTAGACTTTATATATGAAAACATAAAACAATATAATCACTGGCAATATCACACACAGTAGATGTTTAAACTTTCAAAGTAACTCAGCAGGATTATGCATTCCCAAATTCCATTAACTTGTGAATTTTGTCTTCATTCCTTTTCAGGTTCTAAATCACAATTTTACATAAAATTATATGTCAGTCACAGAAATTATTATACAAAAAATGATGTGTTCTATAAAAATATCTTCTATAATATTGGAAACTAAGTACAATGTTATCTTAATAACTAGGTTCCCAAAATGAATTGACTCGAATAAGATTATATTGATATCATGAGCTCTTTGCTAACTAAATGTTTGTCTCCAAAGGGGCTGAGGATGTGGGTCAGTAGCAGAGCACTTGCCTTTTTGCAAGAGGGCTTGGATTCAATATCAAGAAAAAAGCCTTAAAATATTCTGAAAAGGAAAAATATAGTTCTTACCTATGGTTTGTTTTGAGATTTTGCAGAACTTTTTTTACCCCTAAGATTTTTTTTTTTTTTTGTGGGACTGGGGTTTGAACACATGACCTTACATTTGCCAGACAGGCACTTGCGCCACAGAGCTATCTCCCCAGCCTTTCCCCTAAGATTTATGTATTTATTTGATACAGAGTCTCACTAGGCAGCTCAGACTCTGATCCTCCTGTCTCAGCCTCCCCAGCACTGGTATTACAAGCATGTGCTACCATGCCTGGTTTCAGTGGCCTGCACAGTGAGGGGCGAGAATGGCAAGTGGTCCCAGGAGTCAAATCCGGGTCCTTGCATTTGCCAAGCAGGCACTTTGACCATCCATCTGTCTCCCCGGGCTGATTTTTTTTTTTAATGGAACCAGGGATTGAACTTGGGTCTTTACATTTGGCAGGCAAGCGCTTATTTTAATGAGCTATCTCCTCAGCCCCATAGTTTGTATTTAAAAGAAAATGTCTTTATGACAGTGGGATGTAGCTAATTGCAGTTGGTATAAAGTTTATTATCAGTCCCTTTCATTTATACCAAGATCAAGATCTCATGTTACATATTACTACTAAAAAATTCATTTGTATTTGGAAGGGATTGAGATATATATATATTTGATATTTAAAAAAATATTTCCTAGGAAATATGTAAGTATATGTAAGTCTTTTTGTCACAGACAGTGCTTATACTAGTGCCCAAATCCAAGAAAGGGAAACTAATTTTGAAGGAATTAAAATTTGGTGCCAGGTTTTGTAATCTCAGTGCTCAAGCAGCTGAGGCATAAGGATTGCTGTGAATTTGAGGCCACTTAGGCCACATAGTGAGTTCAAGGCCAGCCCTGAATAGCATAGCAAGAACATGACTCAAAAAAAAAAAATTGCACTGGGCTAGCCCTTGCCACTTCACTGACGGGGAGCACTGAAAGCCAGGGAAGGAAGTGGAACAGCACATTACCCAGGGTTTGATGGACGCAGCACTCATCCACTGCAGCACAGTGTGCTGCTACTCTTCTAAGGGAGTGACAGATGCTTCCCACTTGCCAGACTACAAGCTTAAATGTTGCATTGTTTCTCTTACATGAAAAGCTCAGTATATAAATTGAAAAATAAAAGACACGATAGGAAAAGACAAAAAGTTTATATAACCTAGCAGGGACAATGTATCTAAAAGTGTACCTTGATTTAGTATAATTGTCTTATGTGTTTAGCAACTAGGCTAAGGAACATAAAAAGTAGTCTGGTTGAATCTGTTAAGTATGACAATGTTAGAACTTATGAGATAAATGAATCTGATGCTAGCAAGAAAAGTGGGGTGAAGGGAAAGAGGAAAAAGAATTGAGACATGCTGAGTATACGTGCCAACTCCCCACAGTGACTGTAATTGTTATGTACTGCAAACATGTAATAATAAACTTTAAATAAATATTTCCTAGGGAGCATAACTTTTGAAACTATGATGGAAATTCTCCGAGATAAACCAAGCGGCATTAATATGGAGGGAGGATTCCTGACCATGGGGAGCATGGTTTCTATTTTACCCCGAGACTCCACCTGTCCTTGCATTCACTTCTTCACAGGGACTTCTGATCCTGAGAGGTGAGCTCCCAAAGTACTATAAACCAGCCAGGGGCCATGGGAGGGGTAAAGATTACTAGTATGTGGATTATTTTGTCTGGCTAAATTTTTGTTATGCAAATAATAATTTTGATGTATTTTTTGTTTAGATTTTAGTTAGAAATTTTCATATATATATAACTTATTCTCATTTTTTATGAGAAGAAAGGTTAATAGTGTCTAGTATGCAGTTAACCTGACTCATCTTTCCCACAAATATATTTAGCAGTATCAAGAAAGTTGGTAACTTTTCCTATTCAGATTTCAGACTTACAACATTTGATGATTAATAACAGCTACTGAGTAGTTTAGTGATATATAAGAGAGTATCAGTTGTTTGTTACAACTTTAGGACTTCTGTAGACTACCTTGATTTAAGTCATTAATATCTCATAAAACTTAATGCATATTATGTTAAAAATGATTGTATAAGCTGGGCATGGTTGGTACATGCCAGTAAGCTTAGTCTTGAGAAAGTAAAGCAGGGGAAAGATCAGAAGTTTAAACCCAGCCTGGACTACGCAGTAAGCAAGTTCTAGGTCAGCTGGGGCTACAGAGTGAGACTCTGTCTCAAAAAAAAAAAAAAAAAAAAAAATTCTGTTCACTACCCATCAGTGTTATAATATTTCATATTATCAAAGATATTTTCAGGTAGAATGAAACCTATCAACCATGGTGCTGATTTTCACCCCAAACTGTACTCCTCAAGCTGTAACACTGAGGATCATTCTTACCGTAGTAAAAAATGACAAAATATTAGGTCTTTGACGTTATATGTCAGGCTGTCTGTTAGATCTGTGGGAATATAAGGCCACATAAAGCACTGTCTGTTGCCCTGAAGAGATTCTAATATAACAAAGGAGATAAACATCAGTATAACTCATATGCTGGGAACACACTAATACGTGACATTGCTAACAAACTTTTAAGTAAGTGTTAGAGTAATGCTGGATCGTTTTTTACACTTTGACATGCCAACTTAATAACTCTTTCTCCTAGATCTATCTTTAAGCCTTTCATATTTGTGCCACACGTTTCACTATCATCGGATACCCTTTCACCTGCATCTCAATTTCGAGGCCCACCTAAAAAGGGAGAGCGTAAGCCTGACAGAAGACATCCACTCTACCTGGAACAGCAAAAGGCAAGGGCTGCAATTGGTAATAATAAGGTATGGTTAAATTATATTGTTTTTTGTATCCATAAGAATAGTTTAAAATGTGATTCAATCTATATTTTGAACTTTGGAATGTCAGCTCTTCCTTCATATATATCTTGGTTACTCTTCTCTCATTGCTGGGACAAATACCCAACACCCAAAATGAAGGGAGGAAAGGTTTATTTAGCTCACAGTTACTGGAGGCTTCAGTCCGTACTCAGCTGGATCCAAGGCAGACTAGCACATAGCAGAGGGCAGCAGTTCATGGCAGAGAAACAGCAACAATGGCAACCGAGAGAGTCTGCCTCTCTGTCTCTCTTATATTACATTCAGGCCCCTGCCTCAGGCTTGGTGTAACACTCATACCCATAATCCCAGCAATACTAAGACCCATAATCCTCCGAGCCATGGATCACCCATAATCCCAGTGGAACACGAGTTAATCTCAAACTCTAGAAGTCCCCACCCCAGGACTACATGAGGCTATAGGGAGACAAGTAGATACAAACCATAGCAATGTAAAAAGAGATAGGGAATTATTTAGATACACGGATTATGATAGAGCTGTATTTTTTTTTTTTTTTATAACTGTAGAAAAATGTGGTCCATGATTTTTAGGGAATTTTAATATATTAAACATAGTAACAATAGCTAACATTGGGCCCGGAGGGATGGCTCAGTGGTGTAAAGCGCCTGCTTGGGAAAGCTTGGGCGGCTTCAGGGACCGCGGTTCAATCCCCGGCACCACATGCTGCACCAGTCCTGCCCTCGGGGTGGGCTGAGCCGGCCATAAAAATGAGTGAATAAACAAATAAAGGTTCTGAAACAAGAAAAATATAAATAAATAAAATTTAAAAAAAAATAGCTAACATTTATTGAGTACTTACATAACCATTTTTTAATGAATTATTTCACTGAACTTTAGAACCATTTTATGAGACAGGTACTGTTATTGTCCTCATTTTATTTGTAAGGGGTCTAAAAGTAGGAGTGGTTAAGGGAAAGGAGGGATAAGAAGGAAATGAAAGACCCTGGGCCCGCAAAAAATAAAAAATAAAAAAATAAAGAAGGAAATGAAAGAGGTGTCTAAAGGACTCCTGGCAATAAAGAAAAAAATTAGCCATCTCATCTTTTTTCACCTATTGCTGCTGTACTTATAATTTCATTTACTTTGTTAAGATGCACACATTTATATTCTGCCTACCTTTAAATGAATTAATGTTCCTCCAGGGAATTTCTTATTACCTGTAATATATTTGCATAGTTGCCATGTCTGGTTCCCCCTTGACTGTTGTGCTTATGCTTAAAGAATGCTTCAATGCTGCTATTTGCAAAGAATCCTGATGCTGTTCTGCTTTACCTGGGATCAGTTTATCTTCACTTGTGGCCCATAGTCTAGATGCTTTCGCTTTCCTTCCCGTCCCCGTCCCCGTCCCCGTCCCCCTCCCCTTCCCCTCCCTTCCCCTCCCCTCCCCTCC
>PVJA010016981.1:0-42382 GCA_004027025.1 Myocastor coypus | reverse complement strand
CCTTAGGCTACACCCATAATCCCAGAAGTACTTCGACCCATAATCCCATCAGTACTAAAATCCATAATCCCAGGGATCATGGATCAAGTTTCAAGCTCTAGAAGTCCCTGCCCAGTGACTACATGAGGCTTTGGGGGGACAACTAGACATAAACTATAACACCTTCCCAATAAAAATTCACTTACACCTCTAAAAAAATAAAATTATGCTTTCCACAGCAAGGCATGGTGGCACACACCTGTAATTGAAGGTGTGTGGGAGGCTGAAACAGAGGAATCACAAGCTCAAGCCCAACTCTGGCAGCTTAGTGACTTAGCAAGTCCGTCTCAAAATAAAAAATTAAAAAGCCTTGAGGATGTGACTCAGTGCAAAGGCCCTCTGTCTAATCTCCAGTACAAAAACACAGACACTATGCCCATGATAGTAAGTGTAACAGGAAGCCCAGGTAACAGAAACTGGTGTCGCGCTGGCCCCAAGGGAACCTGACTGGCCCCAGGGTTCTCACATCATCCGCCATCCCATGCTATTCCGATGCCCCAGCTCTGCACGGCTACTGAGCATGGAGATGCTGCTTATTTGTGACAGGTACTTGCTCACACCTCACCTTTTCAAGTTTTCAGCACCCCTTCTGGCTCCTCCAATTGATTCTTTCCTCAGATTTTCTATATCCATTTTTTTTTTCAAAGTGGAAGGTTGTGTAATATTGTTCTACCATCACCTTGAAAAGCATAATAATTTCAATTATACATCTGAACCGATTGGAGTTACAGAATCCATCCGATTTCTTAATCAAGGCTGTCTGGTTTGCTCCATCACTACCTTCTCTGTTTGGGTGGAACTTCTCATACCAGGAATTTCTTAAGTTACCACATAAAATGACTATTTTATTCATGTTTTGATCTTTTGAGATAGGGCCTCACTATGTACTTTATTGGTTTTTTTAATTTTAAAAAATGTTATTTATTTACTTATTCAGTACTGTGTTGCTACACAGCTTGGACTCATAGTGATCCTCCTGTTTCAGCCTCTCCTGCACTGAGGTTACAGGTGTGTGCCACTGTCCCCAGTCTTGGTGGCTGGCACAGCAAGCCTAGGGTTCTGGGGCCAACAAAGCATGTGTTACTGGGGATCAAACCCAGATCTTGCATTTGTTAGGGAGGCACTTAGACCACCAAGCTATCTCCCCAGCCCCTATGTAATTTATTTAGGCTGGCCCCAAACTTTGGGCAATTTTCCTGCCTCAGCTTCCTCAGTCCTGGGATTATAGTTGTGTGCCACGACACCTAGCTATCAACCCACTACTTTTTTTTTTTTTCAGCTCATTTTATTAAAGGTGCACAAGAAGCCAGATGCCTGCCCGGCACCTCCTTCAGCCAACCAGGCGATTTACATGAGTAGGGTTGCTGTGCAGGGCCGTAACTATTTACACATCCAGTTAACACTGTGAGAAGACCTGGACGCAGATGAGACATTGGTGGCCCAAGGAGCTGACAGATCAACCAGCTACTTTTAATGGCAATTGGCTATGATGGGGACAGCAGGCAGGAAGACTATAGAGATTGTGGGGGAGCCATAGATTTTCATTTCTCATGATGGAGAATGAGGCAGGTAACATCACTGACCTGTCTGGTATATCATACAAGTATAACTATAGTCACTGGATAACTGCCTGTTTTAGTCTGTTTTCTCTTGCTCTAACAGAATATCACAAACTAAGGTAGAGGTTTGTTTGGCTCATGCTCGGAGGCTGTAGTGTCCAGGATCATCTGGTTCTTCTACCTCCCAGATTGGGACACCACCTTTAAGATCCTTGCTGCATTAGCACCTGGCAGAGGACATCACATGATGACACAGAGTAAGTGTGATAGCCTGGGTCTCTCTCCTGTTCTTATAAAGCCACTAATGCCCTCACGAGAGATCCTACCTTGAAACTTTGTTTAATCCTAATTACCTCCTAGAAGCCTTTCCTCAAAACACAAGAAGCACATGAAGTTTGGTACTGTATTATATTTCCAGCTCATGAACTCTTTGAAGGGTATATTCACACCATAGCATAATCCAAAATATTATTTTATGACAAGATACAGTAGTAGGTAAAAAAAAAAAAAAGGCTCAATTAGGACATTTCTGGCATAGGGTAGGAACTGACTTTCCTTTTAATGTCAAGGAGCTGAGGGTAATCCATGCTGGAGGTGCTCTGAAGAAAATGGAAGAGCTAGAAAGTGGTAGGAAATATAATAGCCCTGAGATTATAGCATAATTTGACTTGGACAATGGCAAGTGAATATAAATGAAGCTAGATTTATAAAGTGATTTCTACACAAACAGACAACTAAGTTTCCCTTCTCTTTTCCTTCTTTTTAAAAAAGATTTTAATGTAATGTGGTAGAGTAGAAGAAAATAACTCAGTGTTCTGAAAATAAATTTCCCTGAGGAGGCCATTAAAACAGCCCTTTTGTTTCCTGTCATACTGTGAATCAGTTACAAGGACAAACTCTATTTGTTTGGGTACATTAATTTTGCTCAATGGCCTTTCTATAAAATGAGCATCAAATTGATGGGACTGGACCTCAGTAAAGAAGAAGTTCCAATTTTCTTTGGATGGATTGTTCTGGACGTGCAGTGGAAAATTATTATTAATAGCAATTCGTGTTTACTATCGAGTGAGCATGAGAAAGATGGAGTTTAGAAATGCAGCTGTATCCAACTAAGTGCTGAGCATGAGGAGACAAATTAGGGAGCAATGATCTGTTTTTTGATGCCTGGTTGGCCAGTCCATTTAGGGAATATTTAACATTTGGGACCCAAGGTTTTTCTCCACCTATGTCTTGATTCAGAAGTTCCAGGGAAGCAAGGCAGAGTGCAATGTGATAGAGTCACTAGTTATCTTCTGCAGGAACCATGTGGCGTGGATGCGTTGGATGTGTGCCTATATTTATTCCAGTCTTTCTGCTGCACCCAGGCTGAAGGGCTGAATCAGCACACCCTCTGTCCTCATGGAGTTTACATTCTGTGGTGAAATCTGGCTCCCCTACCTTCCGGATTGGGACACCACCTTTAAGATAAACCCAAACCTGAGAGAAACCAGTTGATTTCTCTTTGCAGGCTCAGGGCTTGAGAGCAAAGCGTAGCGTGGAGGGTATGAAGGATGAAAAGGAGGTAAACCAACCACATCTTCCTGGGGATTAATCAACTCGGTGAGCCCTGTGAACAGTGGAGGAAGGAGTGTTGCTACCACCCTCATTCCTTACAAATGTATCTGGTTATCTTGTTTGCATTCTATGTGCTGAACCCATTCCCCAGCCCATTTTTTTCCTTCTTCTGTGGAAATAAAGGAAGACCCACCTAACCAGACCAGGCAGACTGTTCATTCAGAGCCACTACAGCAAGGGGGACAAGCCACTGTTACCGATGCTTGCCAGGGTCGTAAGGGCAGGTGGAAGAGAGGCAAGGCTCCAGATTGCAAAAGGGAAGGCTTCAGGTGAGCCCTGAATGGAGACTGTTGGCCTGAGGAAGCTGGAGGTGGCAAACCAGAGGCCAGACATTCTTTGTGAGTGGCTTAGGCATAAGACTGGCTTGATATGGTAGGTGCTGAGGTTGAAGAATGGCCAAAAATGAGAGAAGCTATCAGTTATTAATCAAGGCCTGGCTGTTTGCTAAAGTACTATGGTTTGGCTTCCTAGGTTGTTTCCTAGAGATAACAGGCTGGTTACTATACTTGGGGACTAGAGTTCCATGCTCATATGGTCTGGCCGTTATCTCCTACATTTAGTCTTTGGACCTATTTTACTGAGATTGCTTCATCTAATTTTAACTTTTCAATCATCTACTGCGGGGGCCCGGCAGGATGGCTCAGTGGTCTAAAGCGCCTGCAGGCGGCTGCAAGGACCTGGGTTTGATCCCCGGCACCACATGCTGTGCCAGCCCCGCCCTCAGGGCAGGCTGAGCCAGCCATAAAAATAAATAAACAAACAATCATCTACTGTGAATTGAACTCACAACCTCAAGCTTGCCGGGCTTGCTAGACCACTGAGCTATAGCCCCCAGCCCTAATGGGAATATTTCTTTTTCTTTTTTTTTTTTACTTTTTATTTTATTTTTAAAATTTTATTTATTTATCTATTTATTTATTTATTTATTTTTCTTGTTTCAGAACCTTTGTTTGTTTATTCACTCATTTTTTATGGCTGGCTCAGCCCGCCCCAAGGGCAGGGCTAGCGCAGCATATGGTGCTGGGGATCGAACTGCGGTCCCTGAAGCTGCCCAAGCTCCCAAGCAGGTGCTTTAGACCACTGAGCCATCCCGCTGGGCCCCCTAATGGGAATATTTCTTATTCAACTTTCAACTTCCAAAACTTACATATTATGTTGACCATAATCATTATTATACTCATAATCATTATGATTGAACATTTAATCTTAAATTACATAAAAGTACCTTTTTGGTATGTCAAAAATGATCAAATAATGGGCAATTTCCTAGGGCTAAGCCTGGCAGATGGGCAGCTAGGTGACAGGATGAACAGGTGAATTTTAATTCCTTTAACTATGGTCATTTTCCACATAGCTAATGACTTAAGCTTCAAAGTTCTGAGAAAATGTGTTACAGCTTCTTGATAATAAGGGACACAGTTCTGACTTCCCTAATTCAGTTGTTTTGCCCCTTTGTTTATGACCACTATTTAACCAATTACCAAATGGTTGTGTCGATCCTTTTTATCTGTAAATGCACCAGCTTTTTTATAAAACTGCAATCTCCCTGTCATGAGAAGATGAATCATTTCATTTTTCAATTATTTGAGCTTTAGTTTAGGACTTTGGTTAATGGCTTTGCAAGACATTGATTAGAGAAGTCTTTTTCTTCCCTGATTAAATGCATATATGATATCTTCTCTGTAGCTATCTTTTATTTGTATCTAGTAATTGTGGATATAAATATATGACTACGGTGATCTGTCACACATTATAATATGTGAATTTTTCAGGAAGCAAATAGTGTTCTTTTTAAAGAAAATTATTTCAGAAGATTGTCATTAGTCAGAGTAAGGATTTTGGAACTAAATCTTGGTAAAATAAATGGTTTTCAATAAAACACTATAATCACAAATCGCTCTTGCCAACTACTGTTCAATATTCCTTCTATGCTAATATTTTTGCATTATATCTAGATTGAGGACTTGCCACATAAATTATCCCTAAGATAACTGCCCATGTGTGTTGGTTTTTAAAAACTACAATTTGAAGCACAGAATGGCGATTAGGAGTGTAGAGTCAGCCCTCCCAGGTCCTTTCGTTTGGTCTTGGATATGTTATCTTCCCCATCAGAGCTTCAGTAACTTGCTCTGTAAAACGAGGATGATATTTTCTTGGGAAAGAGAATTGCTAATTGTTCCATTCAACATGCAGATATCTGTGTCTGCTGTGCCCTTCTCTAGGTACTGCTATTGGGTGATACAACTCTGCACACAAACATTCCTATTGCTTTAAGGCTCGGAGGTGGCAGTGGGACAAGGGGCAGGCCAGCTTTGTTGAATCTTCTGTTGTTATCACCTGACTGATAAGTGAAAATATGGGCCACTTCCTGATAATTGCATGTTGTACTTGGATACAGAAGTATTTGGGCTTAGGCATACAGTAGTTTGATTTTAGGAAGCTCTAAATTCTTCCCTCTCAAATATCATCCAAGGAAGATGTAAATATAGTCATGCGTCTTAAGGATGAAGATATGTTTTACAAAGGCATGGTTAGGCAAGAGTCATTGTATGAACACCTTAATGTATGTTTACACAACCCTAGATAGTGTAGCCTGCTATACATGTAGGCTATGCTTGGAAAAACCCAGGCTCTTGGGCCATGATGACTGAAACAAAATGGGATTAGATCAAGCATAAATGAAAAGGATGTGATCAACAGATGCAGTTCATTTGAAATGTATGAGACTTCTGCCAGGGTAACAGGGCACGTTGTTCAATAGCAAACTCTGTTAAAAGTTAGAAGGACACTCAAAAACAATGACTGCAAAGTGTAGTATAGCAAATACATAAACTAGTAAGCTAGTTATTAGTGATCATTATTGAGAGTCACATACCACACGTGATCTGTATGGCTGCCAGTGTAGTAGATTTTTTACACGAGCATTGGTACATAATAAGTCATGTATCCAAAAGGACATTATGATGACTACCATACCACTACGTCACAGGAATTTTTCAGCTGCATTATAACCTGGTGGACCCACCATCATACAGACAGTCTCATTGACCAGAACACCAGTATGTGGTATGTGGCTGGAATAATTCCTGTTGCAATTACTGTCCAGAACTATACCTTTCACAGTTGATCTGCATTACTTTAATTAAATTAGGTAATCACAGGCATTACTTTATAAACACCCTTATACTTAACTGTAAGTATGTAATTAGCTATTGAAGTTTTTTCTATCTTTTTTTTTTTTTTTTTTTTTTTTTTTTTTTTTTTTTTTTTTTTTTTTTTTTTTTTTTTTTTTTTTTTTTTTTTTTTTTTTTTTTTTTTTTTTTTAATTCAGCTTGGCTTGAGGAAAGCAATGGGAAAAACAATGCATTTCTTGGTTAGAGGGTTAAACTTTCCCAAAGAAGTCCTGGAATCCTTCCAGGCAGCTGGCCCGGGCAGTTCATCCATAGCATCTCTAGGACCTTAATTCTGCATCCTGCCTAGGAGAGACATTTAAAAAACACCATGATTGCCTGTAATCCCAGCATTCATGAAGCTAAGGTAGAAAGATCGTCATGAGTTTGAGGCCAGCATGGGCTACCTAGACAGTTCAAGGCCAGCCTGAACAACATGGTGAGATCTTGGTTTCAAAAAACAAAAAAGCAAAACAAGACAAATAGGGGCTAGAAAGATAGCTCTGTGGCACAAGTGCCTGTCTGGCAAGTGCAGGGTCGTGAGTTTGAACCCCAGTTCTGCAAAAAAAAAAAAAGAAAAAAAAAAAAAAAGACAAATAATAAAAGCTAAAAATCACCATGCCTGTGCCTCATCTGAAGCAACTTTAGTGTAACATTTTGGGATAGGACATTAAGATGTTCCCAGGAGATTCTGCAGGGTGGCTGCAAAACAAAGGCCCCTAAATCACCCTCTATCCCAGAGCCTGAAGTTCTGCCAAGTAAGCATTAGTATTGCTTGGGGTGGGCAGAGGCGCTTTACCCAGCTGCCCTCTCACTTGCTGGGAGGTGGTAACCCCATCCCAACCGAGAGCCTGGGCAGGTGGAGAGAGGACTTTCCTCTGTCACTGAGAAATGGCATTGCCTGCATTGAATGTATTTTACAGTTGTAATAAAACTGCTTTTACAATTGAGGCCTTTGCAGATTATGGAGTTCTTTCAAGTACACCATCTCCTTGAAATAAGTTTACTGTCTAAACTCAGATACAGAGAAACATACACTCATCCCAAGAATCTCAGAAGCTTGGGAAAGCTGAGGGAAGACGCAGGACAACTCCCAAATCCTATCACCCAAAGACAGCATTGTTAATATTTTATTCTTCATTATTTAGAGAATACATTATTAGTTCTTGTAATCTAACCCATGTGAAAAGACCTTACACTATTTAATACAGTATGTTATGCCTGTGCAAGTGGAAAATTAAGCTTAATGTTTCTAGGCTGATATTATTAATTTATGGCAATTGCTGATACTTCATACATTTCTTCACAGTTGCTTTTAATGAATTTGTTACAATTTTTTCATAAAATTATGTATGTTCTTTAGGAGTTAAAAACAAACAATGAAAGTTTCTCCTGTCCTCCAGCCTCCCACCCATTTCAATCCGTCCTCCCTCATGCTAAATGACATTTTGGAGAGATGGACGTGGTCAATGGCCTTTACATATAAGCCCTGTCTGGCTTTCCTTTTCTATGCACATGGGTTGAAGAAATTTTACTTTTCATGCATGTATTTTTTTTTCTTTTTGGTAGTAGCGATCAAATTCAGGATCTTGCACTTTCCAGGCAGGCACTACGCCACTGAGATGTATCTCCAGCCCCAACACATATATTCATAGAATCTATGTAATTTTTGTTGCGCTTTTTTTTTTACTCTTCCTTCCATCCTCAATGTTAAGTAATCTTTCTTGGGCATAATTCTAATAGCTGTATGCTATCATGTCAAGTACATGTATTACAAATTGCTTAATTATATGCTGTCAAATACATAGGGTGTTTCCAGTTGATTGCAGTTATAAATTCTGCAATGACTAATTTGCACACACAGCCCTTTCTGTTCTGCTTGGTCAGTTTCTTTAGAGAAATCCACACTCAAGGCGAACGAACATTCATGGGCCATGCTGATGGTTCTTGGCCTCTACAGCTACCTTCCTGTTGTATAGTAACAGAAACAAGCATGAGTTTCCAGGGCTGACAAACTTATGTTTTAAAAACCAGCACTGCTGCTGCTTAGCTGCATGACTTTGGGTAGTCACTTACCCTTTCTGACTCCACATTTTGCACTTCTGGTATTGAGCTACTAAAGCCTACTTCAAGGTATTCATAATGAATATTATTTTGTAAGGCACTGTGAAGTTTATACTTTCCCTGAACAAGCACCAAGGAAAAGGTGCATCTTGTACTCCCTTTAAAACAACATTTTTTGGTCTATAAAAAAGTTGAAGTTTGACTTATGTATTTATTGTGTTTTCATTGTAATTAATTAATTAATTAATTGATTGATTGATTAATATTATGGCCGGCTCAGCCTACCCTGGGGGTGGGGCTGGCACAGCATGTGGTATCAGGGATCAAATGGTGGCCCCTGCAGTTGCCTAAACTAGCCTAAGCAGGCATTTTAGACCACTGAGCTATCTTGTTGGCCCCTATTTATTGCATTCTTTGCTTTCTTATCACTGACATCCAACAACTGAGCCCCTCAACTTAAACGACGAGAGGTTTAGTTTGGCTCACTGTGTACAGAGGTTCTAGTCCATAGCTGGCTGGCTCCAAGGCAGAGGGAAGAGAGGAAAGAGGCTCAGGCCGTGACAGTGGGGATGTGGAGAGCAGGAAGTGGGAGCAGGACCACCGCCTCTGACCAGGCTGTCCCTCTCAGTATGAGATTTAGGTAGAGGCCCATTAAATAAGCATCCCTGCACTATCCAAGCTCCTTCCTGGAGCACCCCCCCCCCCGCCATGAGCACATGAGCCTTTGGGGGCACATTAAGGCAGAAACCACAGCAACTGTACATTTTTCTGTCATGTATTTTAAATGTCCTATTTGCTAGTGCTTGCTACATCTACATGAACCACAGCACCACAATCCCCATCTGGAGTTAGGACATCATCCCAGAAGACTTCCCTGTGTCTCTTCCCACTAAGTAACTGTTGTCTCCCTGTAGAAGATGGCCAACTTCTGCCACCACTTATTTATTTTTTCTTTTTTACATTTTGTTTACAAGAAGCAAAGTCTGTGTGTTCTTGTAATTATGATGTCCTTTTCATGATGCTTATGTCTGCAAGGTTTAATCTATGTTGTGTTAGTAGTCTGTCCTTTTATAATGAGTCACATTGCAGTGTATGAATATTCCAATAAGCCTTCCTGTGGGCGGCCTTTGGAGCTGTTCCTACCTTTCAGTTGTCAGATATTTCTGTACCCGTGCCTAGTGGATGCAGAGCCCTCATTTTTCTTGTATCTGTGTCCAGGAATGAAATTGCTGGGCAACAGCCTGCAGGGATGGGAAGTGATGTTTAGCTCTTCTCGATATGTCTTTTTTTTTTTTTGGCAGGATCAGGGTTCAAACTCATGACCTTATACTTGCCAGGCAGGCACTTGTGCCACGGAGCTATCTCCCCGGCCCCATCTTCTCGATATGTCTTTTACTTTTCAGGAAGACAGGGTTTGGAGCATTACAGTCACTGCTGTGATTTGCCCCCCAGGGGTTCAATGCTCCAAGGGTGTTCCCCATAGTGGCAGTGTTGAGAGGTGGTGGGGCCTGGTGACAGGTAAAGAGGTCCCTGAGGAGGTCACCTTTGCAAAAGATTAAGGTAGTTTTCTCAGGACTCTGGTGAGTTTATGAGAGAGTGAGTTGTTAGAACAATGAGCCTGGCCCTAGCCTCTGTGGCTTACTGTCTCACCTGGACGGGGACAGGGGAGCTCACCACGTGCATTCGTGCTGCCTGCCACCCACGCTGTGAAGCAGCCAAGGGCAGCTCTCCTAGGGCAAGTGTTTGGGCTGCCAATCTTAGGTGTCCAGCCTCCAGACTGTGAGCAGAATTAATTTTTTCTCTTGAAGAGTACCCGACCTCCAGTATTTATAGCAGCAGAAAGCAGGCTCATACAGTCATTTACATAGAAATTCAATAAATGTACTGTGTATCAGACACTGTCCTTTGTCCTGATTTTGGAGTCTCCAGAGATAGTTCATTGAGGGGGTCAAAGATGTCATTAAGGACCAGCTTTCCTTTTCACCATGTTGAAGCATTTTTGAGGGCTGAACTTTCTGTTGGGTTTGTGCCCTCATGGCCTCAGGATGGCTGCTGTAGCCCTGGTGTTATAGCCTTATAAGATCTCTTCCAAAAATAAGAGAAAGAATGTCAACAGCTGCTGCTTCTGTGTGTGTGTGTGTGTGTGTGTGTGTGTGTGAGAGAGAGAGAGAGAGAGAGAGAGAGAGAGAGAGAGAGAGAGAAAGAGAGTTTGTATGTGTGTGTTTTAGATTTTGTTTTCTTAATCAGGGAGAGAACTGTTCTAAAACACCCAGCAGTCCTTTCCCTTCCCAGTGATGGTTTAAGGAATATGTTTAATATATAATATGTAATATATGTGCCTGTGTGTGCGTGCGTGTGTGTGTGTGTGTGTGTGTGTGTGTGTGTGTGTGTGTGTAAAGGATTTCCAAAGCAGGCTGATAATGGCCACCTGCAGAGTCAGGCATGGAAGAATCCCAAAGGGCAATCTGAGTGCTGGAGAGCCAGAGGATCCAGTCAAAAGTGGAATGGCTTGAGCTCACTGTTGAATCTGTACTAGGAAGCTGAAGGGTCTGTTTTGGAAGGCTGCAGAAGGAGGCCCAGGGGCATGCTGAAGTCCTCCTGGACTTCCTTGCTCTTTCCCTTTTTATTCCCTCCAGGCTGCAAGCCTGTTGCTTGGTGCCACCCACACCCAGGCTAGGTCTTCAATCTTCAGTAAGTCAGTCATCCAGACACACAGAGAACTGTGCTACACCAATCTGCGAGGTGTTTCTTACTCAAGTTAACACCACAAATAACTAACACAGGCCCTGTTGGCTAAGTTGGGTGATACACTCAGGCCCGAGCAGCAAAGAAGCATGAGATAGAGCCTAGCCAGCATTTACAACTGCCCAAAGGACTAGCATGTTCATTCTTATAGAAAGAAAATGGTCCTTGATGAGCAACCTCTGTTATCTGCCACAGCTACTTCCCAGTGGTTTCAACTCAGGTCAATAACTTATTCTCATTGAGGATTTTCTTTCCATCAGAAAAATGGAGACAATAACCCTTCTTTCAAAGATTAGGGTCAGTATTAAAAGAAATAGTGACATGTGATGTGCTGGATACATCATAGTTGTCAAGTACGTGCAAAACTCTTCCTTTATATCATCCTTGCTTCCACAGTGCTCAGCATGTGCAAAGATTTCATCAAGAATTGTTTAAATGACAAGCCAGTTGAGAACAGCAAAGAGAAAGAAGAGAGAATGGATTCCATGTTGTGGTATAAGTCTGTACAGGCTTTAAATTAGGTACAGGGAAATTGAGGTTTACTGTTTGGGAATGCCAAAGAGAGCGTGCAGACCTGAATCAGTTACAGGGAGATGTATTGCAGTTGACCAAATTTTGTGGCTTTGCAAATACATGAAAAAGATACAATCATGTGAAGCATATTTGACACCAAGTGAGCTTTAGTTTTAACTGTTTAAGAGCTCATGAAAATATGTGAGTGGTGGTGCTTTTTATGACTGTAATGAATTTCACAAATATGAGACTTCATTGTGGCTTTCCAATACTAAATCTTTTTAGTGGAGAGATGAGAGATTCGGCATGCCGGAGTCGTTCTCTGCACATTGGTGGCCAATTCCTCCTTCTGCTGTTATTCCTGCTTTTCTAAAAATTTCAGGGAGAGTGTGGGTAGAAGGGGTAATAATCCTAGGCACTGCTGCTGAGGAAATTGGTGTCATCCATCGTGATCTTCAGAATTTGCCTTGCTAGGTTCAATTTTAATTGAAGTATGACCTTTTTTCTTTCCTAGAGGACATAGGATTGCTTTGATTTCAATCTTAGAAATTTAGCTTAATCTCATAGTCACACACACAAAAACAGATTGGTTCACACAACAGAAAATTCTAGATAACACTCCCTGTAGGCATGGCTGGATCTAGGAGCTAAAATGTTGTCACCAGGTGGGCTTGAATGTCCCCTGTCTTACTCACTTCCCGTCATCATGTCTTCCTTTTCAGATATGTCAATCCCAAGCTACCTGCTAGCATTTTTTCTTCTTAGCAAACCCAAGCAGTGGGGAAAAGAAAGACCACCGCATGCTGCCCTGGCCCAGTCCCTGGGCACACTGAGCCGGCTACTGAGACCTGGTGTGGTGGTACACTCCTGTAATCCCAGTGCTGGGGAGGCCAAAAATAGGATCACCACAAGTCTAAGCTGCATAGTGAGACCCTGTACCAAACACAAAGCAACAACAGCAACAGCAAAAGCAAATACTGATGAGAGAGTGGGAAAAAAGGAACTCTTCTTTGTTGTTGGTGAGAGTGTAAACCAGTACAACCACTATGGGAATCAGCATGGAAATTCCTTAAACAACTAAAAATAAAAAATACATTGGACCCAGCTATACTGCTTTTGAGTGTTTTCCTGAAAGACTTAAAGTCATCCTATCACAGTGAAACATTGATACCCATGCTTATAGTGGCATAACCCACAATAGCTAAGCCTTTGAAGCAGCCAATAGCCCTTTCAATAGATGAGCGGATGAGGAAACCGAGTACATGCAGAATAGAGTACTACTGAGTCCTAAAGAAGGTGAAATTAGAGTCATTTGTAAGAAAATGGATGCACCCCGAGGCCACAATGCTAAGTTAAATAAATAAGACCCAGAAGCTTAAAAATGGTATGTTTCTCTCGTAGGAGAAATCTTCAATACAAATAACTTAAAGGGTAAAATAAAAGACAGATGGCAGGAAGCAAGAACACAGAATTAGTGGAGTTGAAAGGGAGTAGAAGAGAAGGAGAAAGGAAAAGGTTCAAGATGTGACATCTTTATTTACCAATGCCCCGAGATCAACATACTTATTGTGTATCACAAACACACACCAACCAAAGAGAATATCAAAAGAGCACAAATGATTCGTAAATCAGTTTACTGAAACAAGATATTTAAGTGACCCAGAAACATGTAGAAATTATTCAAATCAAATGCAAATCAAAATCACACAGAGATACGCTACATTTTTAGCATAGTTATAATTTAAGAGATAATGACAAATGCCGATCAATATGTGAAGAATTTTGAGCCTTTGTATCCTGCTGATGGGATGGGATGTGGCACAGTTGCAGCCAGTCTAAAAATTAAACCGATGCTTAACAGATGACCCTGCTTCAGGTTTAGGCCTAGGAACAGTATGAACCCCAGACAATTATAAGTGGATGCTGGTAGATACTTCTAAACAGCAGATCGTAAATAATTACCATAACTTAAGTGCATACACACATTCACATATAAAGCTCACCTCTGGTAGTATATTTAGTGAAATATATTAAGGTAGGAGTTCAATATATATTATTTATAATATTTGTTGAAGTGCCATACAGTAAAATTGGAAGCAACTATAATTCTCTATTAATAGAAAATAAGTTATGATACAATTTCTATTAGGAATACTCAATTCTTGTTAAACAGGACACCATGTTGCTGAGCCCATGGCTCTGTTTTTCCCCTTTCGTTGCAGATGGAATGCAGAGCAGGACAAATATCTATTTTCTCATCCCTGGATCCAGTTCCCTGCAGGTAAACCACATAGTTGACGCAACAGAGGGCAGAAGGGGTAAGGGTGCGCAGCTTCTCACTCAACAGTTCCTCTGCGTTTGAGGCTCTGCATGGTTGCTGCTATGTTTCTCTATGGCAACCGGGGAAAGAAGGACGCTCCTCAGGGTCCAAGTGGGAGCTGAGAATGGACTGGGAGTGCCCTGCGCTCATCTTTCACTCCCCTGGAGGGAAGTCAGCGGAAGTGTGAAGGACAGCGCCCACCTCCGGAAGGCCACGCCCCTGGGGCCTGCTGAAGCAGAACTGCAGAGGCAGGCACATCCCCGTACTGTGAGAGGTTGGGGCAGGT
Organism: Myocastor coypus; assembly: GCA_004027025.1. Classification (NCBI taxonomy): domain Eukaryota; kingdom Metazoa; phylum Chordata; class Mammalia; order Rodentia; family Myocastoridae; genus Myocastor; species Myocastor coypus. The sequence goes on along the minus strand of PVJA010016981.1, from coordinate 28,072 downwards.
GGCCCACAAGACTGAAGAGAGCCAGCGCAACTTAGCAGCTTGGCAAGACGGTCGCAGATGGGGATATATAAAGAAAATCACGGGGGATGTAGTTTAGTGTGAAAGCCCTGGGCTAAATCCCTAGTATGAAGAGAAAGAAAGAATGAAAGGAAGGAAGGAAGGAAGGAAGGAAGGAAGGAAGGAAGGAAGGAAGGAAGAAAAAAAGAAGAAAAGCAGAACTGGAAGACAGTTCTGCAGGACACCAAAAACACCTAATATCTGTTCTTACATCACTGAGAGCACTTCCCAAACTGAGGGCTCAAGCTGTTGATCTCTGTACCCCACATTTATTCAGAGGGCTGTAAACAATATGGATTAATAGACTGGGCTTAGGATTGGGTGGCCTTTGCCTCTGTTAGTCCTGAGATTTCTGCCACACTGTGAGGAATGAAGAACAGCCTGCCTTAAGGGTGGTGTGGAGGAGCCTGGATCTGAGTGCTTCCTGATATACCTAAGCTATGGGTTGGAAGCTCATGTGCTGGCAACCTGGACCTGGGATGGCAGCACTGAGGTGCTGGAGTCTCCACAGTACAGGTCCTGGTAGAAGATAAATACTGTCATTCAGGGCAGCGCTACCTTCAAGAATGGAGCAGTGCTGTCTCATGTGAATGTGTCAGGGCACACACAGATCTGCATTAGTTCCCCAGAGAATGGGCTGTTACAAGCCAGGCTGGGATCTGCCCTGAGTGTCTTTTCTTTCAAGAGTGCCAGATATGTGAGTCACCAGATATACATCCCTCACCACCTCCCAAACCCAAAATTCTGGAGACACGTTCCTGGGCCTGGGCCTTCAGCATGGTGAAAGAAACCCTTCTTGCTCACAGATTATTCAGTCTCAAGTAGCTTGTTATAGTAACACAAATCAGACTAAAACGATCAATCATTAAAAGGGAAAGAAGTCCATAATACACTAGATGGAGAAAAACAGCTATTTTACGAGATAGACATGCTATTATATCTGGCTGTATTAATCATCTTACTGTGCTTATGTGTATCAAAACATAACCTTGTCCACTTTAAACATATTTAACTGGAAAGATTGAAAATCAGTATATACTGTATCTTCTATATTTATATTAAAAGCATAAAGTATTTGCAGGGAAAAAAACATTTTGGTGGATGTGCAGCCAGGTATTAATGGGCAGTGTTTCTGGAGATGATGTTTATTTCTTTTAACACATTTCAATAATCTTTGAACTTTCCCGCAATGAATATGTTACATATTCTTTTTGCAGTACCAGGCATTGAACTTAGGACCCTGTGCTTGCCAGGCAGGCACTTATATGGCTGAGCTGTCTCCCTGGTCCATTATTTTATTTTGGGACATGTATTTCATAAAAGAAAGAAATGAAATTGTTTTTCAAAAAATGCCATTGTGAGAGGATTAGGTAGATAGTAGTGGTCTCAGGAGGTGGGCTTTGGAGCCTGGAAGGCCAACGGTGACAGGCAGAAGAATAGAAAGCACCAGGATGGCTATAGACTGCGGGGGACAGGGCATCAATGGGTGCCAGGGTTATGTATCCGCCTTTATTCTAGGAGCTAAAGGGAGGCTGGAAACTGCTATGGTAAATGGTGGATTGCTATGGGCTGAGTTGTGTTCCCCCAGTTCCTATGTTGGACCACCATGTTGGAACCCCCAGTTCCTTAGGACCTGGCTCCAAGGAGGTGGGTAAGATGAGGTCTATGTGTGGCTTTATCTGACTAGTGGCTTTATAAGGGGGCATGGAGACACCAGGGAGCACTCACCCAGGGAGCAGGTAGCCTCGTGTGAGCCAAGGAGAGCAGCCTCAGCTGAATCCAAACCTGTGCATGCCTGGGCTTTGGACCTTGTTAAGGTTTATGTCTAGTTGTCCCCCCAAAGCCTTATGCAGTCATGTGGTGGGGACTTCTATAGATTGAGACTTGACTCATGAGTCACTGGGATTATGTGATTTAGTACTGATCTAGAGTTTGAGACATGATCCATGATCCCTGGGATTATGTGTTTTAAGTACTTCTGGGATTATAGGTGTAACATAAGATGGATAGGCTAAGGCAGAGAGCTTGAATGTAATACAAAGAGAGACAGACAGACTTGGGCTGTTGCTCTTTGCTCCCCTGTTTGGTTGGTTGCCTCTGTTGTGATTGTTGCTATTCCGCCACCATGAACTGGATGCTCTCTACCCTGTTCCACTCAGCCTTGGGCCAGCCGAATATGGACTGAAACCTCCAGTAACTGTGAGCTAAATAAGCCTTTCCTTCCTTCATTTTGAGTGTTGGTTATTTGTCCCAGCAATGAGTAAAAAGTGCCTAAGACAGACCTGTACCCTACAAAACCGTGAGGAGCACATTTCAGTTGTTCCGGCCATCTGATCTTGTGGCAGCCTTAGGAAGCTAACTCTGGCATAGTCAGAATTTTAAGCATTTGTATGCAGAAATGTATAAAAGGTTCAGCTAAATATTTTCACATGTTCTGTCCTCTTTGGCCTTTGCTCAGAATATAAGTTATTTCATGAGCAAAACTTCTTTAGGCAAGTTGTGTCTGCTTATGATTCCACATAATTATAGGCCTCCTCAGTTTCATTTCATTCCAATACAGGACATAAATTTATCCAATTAAAAATAGGTGCTTCAGAAAATGATTTATCCTGAAGGTTGAAATATTCCAAAATGCAATTATAGAATTGCAGCATTAATATTATATACTGTCTGAAGGCTCACTGTTTAATTTGTTCAGTGCTTACTGTGCTTATGATAAGATAAATTTCAAGTTTCTCTGTTTGCAAATTATGTTTCCAATAACTGCATTTTGGCATTTCACTTCATAAATACTTGATTAAAGCTTTGCATAAGCACATGGAAAAGTTCTCAACTTATTAGGTATCAGAAAATATCAAAAGGTATAGAAATATCATTATACACTAGAATAGAGTCATGTTACTAAGTGTTGGCAAAGATATGGTACAATGGAACCCTGCATTGCTGGTGGGATGGCAAAGTGGCACAGTACTTGGCAAACTCTACAGTACTACCCTATAAAATTAATTTATTACCACCTGATCTAGAAATTCTACTTTTGAACACTGTATTTACCTAAGAGAATAAAACTATATACCCAAAAAAAACAGTCATGAGGGTTCATAACAACAGTATTCATAATAGACCCAACTAGGAATATCTGAAATGTCCATACCTATTGAGTAGACAAAAAAAGTATAGTATATTCATACTATGGAAAGCCTTCCAATAATAAAAAGGACATAATAACTCATATAACACTATGAATGTATCTCAAAAAATATAAAGATAAAGAACTCAATCACCAGAGGCTGTACATGGTATGGGCCCCAGTAAAATGTGCACTTGAAATTTCACTGTCACCTGTAAAGTGATAGTGAACAAATGCAGATGGTGTTTTCCTGGGACTGTTGTGTTAGCTTTCTGTCGCTGTAACAAATACCTGAGACAAATCCATCCATCTTAGTTACTCTTCTCTTGTTGCTGGGACAAATACCTGAAACTCAAAATGAAGGAAGGAAAGGTTTATTTAGCTCACAGTTACTGGAGGTTTCAGTCCATCCTTAGCTGGCTCCAAGGCAGAGTGGCACATGGCAGAAAACAACCTTTCACAGCAGCTGCAAAGAAGCAAGAGCCAAGGGAAGAGTAGCGGCAGCTCAAGCAGCTAACTTCTCTTCCTTCCATTGAAATGCAAATTACCTGCCCCAGGGAAGATGTAGCATCCACACCCATAGTAATCAATCATAAACTCTGGAAGCCACCTCAAGACTGCATGAGGCTTTGGAGGAACACCTATACATAAATCATAACGCCATCCATGAAGAGAAAAGATTTATTTGGGCTTGGGAATTATCTGGTTTCAGGTCATTATCAATTGACTCTGTTGCTTTGGGTCTGTGGCAGCAATTATAAAATCCAGAAAAAATAAAATAAAAATTTTAAAAAGGGGCTGGGCAGATAGCTCAGCAGATTAAAGCACCCACTTAGGCAGAGCACAACAGCCAGGGTTTGATCCCTGATGTGTCGTGCTGGCCTTGTCCACAGAGTGCACTGAGACTGTGATTGAAACTGGGTGTGGTAGTGTATGACTGTAATCCCAGCGCTTGGGAGGCTAAAAACAGGAGGATCACTATGAGTCTGATTTATATAGTGAGATCCTGTAGACCCTGTACTAAATACAAAAAAAGTAAAACTTGGGGCTGACAAGATAGCTCAGTGGTGGTCTAAAGCACCTGCTTAGGCAAGCTTAGGCAACCGCAGGGGCCATGGTTCGATCTCCAGCACCACATGTTGTGCCAGCCCTGTCCCCAGGGCAGGCTGTGCCAGCCATAATATAAAATAAATAAAAATAAGGTTTACAATAAATAAATAAATAAATAAATAAAATAAAACCAAATTAAAATGCAATTATAGCCTTGCAATTGTACTTCATTGTTGGGAAGTTAAAGAGAGGGAAGAAAGGCAGAGGTTAGTGTTGCATAGCTGCCTCCCAGGGTATTCCCCAAATGACCTGAAACATCCCAGAAGCCCCCATCTTTTAAAGGTCCTCCCATCTCCCCAGGCCAGCAAGCAAACATTTATTTTATTTTTTAGTTAATTAATTAGTACAAGGTCTCACTACGATGCTTGTACTAGTAGTGATCCTCCTGTCTCAGCCTTCCCAGTGCTGGGATTACAGGCGGGCACCACCACGCCTGGTTTCGGTGGCCAGCACTGCAACCTGGGGTTCCAGGGCCAGCGTAGCATTTGGTATCAGGGATTGAACCCAGGTCCTTGCACTTGCCAGGCAGGCACTTAGACCACTGAACTATCTCCCCAGCCCCAAGGACCAAAACGTTTAAAACATGGCTTTAACATGGGGCACTCTGGAGCCAAAGTATAGCAAACATATATAGTTAAGGGAACTTTTTGAGGTGGACAATTGCTCTATCTCTTGCTTGTGCTGATAATTAACAGACTGCAATCACCAAAATTCACTGGGCACTTAAAACAAAATTGAAGAAATGCCTTGATTTAAAAAAAAAAGGCGGGGGGGGGCCGGCAGGATGGCTCAGTGGTCTAAAGCGCCTGCTTAGGAAAGCTTAGGCAGCTGCTGGGACCGCGGTTTGATCCCCGGCATCACATGCTGCACCAGACCCGCCCTCAGGGTGGGCTGAGCCAGCCATAAAAATAAATAAACAAAAGTTCTGAAACAAGAAAAAATAAAAATAAAAATAAAAAATAAAAAAATAAAAGGAAGGGAAAATTTCCAATTCATTTTAAACAGTACTTAGCCAAACTCAAGGGAACTTGTTTATAAAAAGTTCAGTGCAATAATAGAATGCAAATACGAGTTCAGGGAATATTCAGAAGCTCAAATGTTTTTAAGTACTTGTCATCTAATTGATGACAAGTAGCAAAACAGAAAGCACATAAAGCCACACTGGAATGTGTTCTTATATTTAGTATCAGCACAGTCACAAGATTTTGTTCTTCGGTAAAACTGTGTGTAAGTAGAAATAATTTGTAAAGTCTGACAGTCTTAGCTTTTTTCTCTTTTGTCTTTTCTTTTTTTTGGAACTGAGGTGGCATGGTACAGGGGATTAACCCCAGGGCTTTGTGCATGCTAGACACTAGACCACTGAACTGCATCCCTATCTCTTTTAATTTCTTATTTTGTTACAGTCTTACTAAGTTGACCAGGCTGGCTTTGAACTACTGACCTTCCTATCTTTGCTTCATAGGCAGCTATGGTAATATTACAGGTGTGTGGCATCATGTTCACTTCTAGGCACATTCTTCTCACAATGACTTCTAACTTTAGAAGTAGGTGTTGATGCATTTCAAAAATTTGTGCCTTACTAGTTCATTATTTTTTTTAATTGCCAAATAATATTATATGCCATAAATTGATCAGAACTTAGCAGTATTCCTACTGATGGACATTTGTGGTGTTTTTGGTTATCTGCTATTATACATAAATTGCTGTAAATATTTTCATATACAACTCTTATAGATGTGTACTTTCATTTTTTAATTTTTCTTTTTGTTAGTTTATGTTTCCAGTACATAATAGTTACATTCATCTCAGGGAACTAGTGCATGAGCATATTATATCTTAATCATTTTTACCTCCCTTTTTCAGTCTTGCCTGGCTGTATGTCTCAGCCCCACAACCCCTTTCCAGTCCTACAGATTCTACGTCCTTGGTTCCTATCACCTATTTTTTATTTTACCTTTTTTTTTTTTTTTTTTTTTTCTAGATCAGGCTGCCTTAAGGGCAGATCTGGTGCAGATTGTGGAGCTGGGGATCAAACCGTGGTCCCCTGTGCCTGACTGAGTTTGCCCAAGCAGGCACTTTATATCACTGAAATAACCCACAGGCCCCCGTAAAGAAAAAATTTTTGAGACAGGGTCTCACTATGGTATTCAGGCAAGCCTTATACTCATGGCAGTTCTCTTGCCTCAGCCTCCTGAGTGCTAGGATTACAGGTATGTATCACCAAACCTGGATTATCTTGTTTCTTAAATTACGTACAAATTAAGTTTATATAAGAGAAACTATTGCTAGTTAACTTTCTGTGTCTGATTTATTTCATTAAACATTATAGTCTCAACATGAATCCATTTTTCCTACAATGACTCTAACTTATCTTTCTGTTATTGAGAAAAATATGTACATATAAGCATACATATTCATAGTTTTTTATCTATTTTTGTGCTGATGGGCTTGTAGGCTGCTTTCAAGTTTTTGCTATTAAGAGTTGTGTTGTTATAAACACAAATATGCATGTATCACTTTAAAATGATATTTTTAACTCTTTGGGGAAGATACTCCAAAGGGGTATAGCTCGGTCAAATGGAATTTCTATTTCTTTTCTTTTTTCTTTCTTTTCTTTCTTTCTTTCTCTCTTTCTTTTTCTTTTTCTTTTTGTTTGTTGAATCCCTATATAGATTTCCACAGGCAATATTAGTTTACATTCCCATCAACAATGAAAAAGGGTTCTCTTTTCCCCATAAGCTCACCAGCATTTGTTGTTTTTCAGTTCTTGATGATAGCCATTCTTTCTGTAGTAAGATGGAATATTGGTGTTCTGATTTTCATTTCCCTAATGGCCAAAGATGAAGAACATTTCTTCATACACCTATTGGCTATTTTTTGAGAAATACCTATTAGTGTCATTTGCCCATTTTTTATTGGGTCTGTTATTTGGGGAGGGGTGTCTACATTTTTTAGTTCTTTGTGTATTTCAGATATTAATTCCCTGTATGAGAAATAGTTGGAAAAGTTGTTTTCCCATTTTGTAGGCTATGTCCTCACTCTATTTGGTTGTTCCTTTCCTTTGAAAAGATTTTTTTTTCAGAGCCAGAGATTACAATTTATGAAAGTTTTTTAATTTGACATAAACCTGTTTATTGGCTCTTTTGCAATTGAATGTCTGTTGAGAAGGTTCTTGGCTACACTCATGTCTTCAAAGTTTTGCCTGTTTTATCTTATGGCACGTTGAGTGTTTGTTGTAGTATCTAGATTATTAATCTATCTTGATTTTTAATTTCAGTACAGGGTCAGAGGTACAGGTCTAGATTCATTCTTCCACATGTTGATAGAAAATACCTAGGAGAAGATCTGTGTGTTGGAATTTCAGTATAACTTGTAACTGTCAACAGGTTTTCTGAAGTAAGTCTTCAACTTTACATTTGGACCTACATTTGAACTTGATAATGCCTGTGCTGTTGACCTGTAAAAATTTTAGGTATTTGTGAAAATAATGTTGCATTATGATTTTATTATGCAGTTCTCCGATGACTTTATTTATTTGTTTATTATGTATTTGGTACAGGATCTCACTATGCAGCTCAGACTTGTAGTCTCTGATGACTTATAAAATGTCCTTGTAGCTTCTTTTGCCAAGTGTCTGCCCATTTTTTGCTCACACATTTGACTGAACTTTTTATCTTTTTTAAATTGACATATCGGAGGTGCATTTACATTTTGGATGCTAGTCTTTTATTAGAGATATAAGTTAAAAAATTTTCTCCCAGACTGTGGCTTGCCTTTTTATTTTCTTAGTTGCGTCCTTCAGCGAGTAGAATATTGATGAAGTCAAATCTAATTTTTCTTTTAAAGTTAATACTTTCTGTGTCTTCTCTACAAAGAGTCATTTTTAAAAAGTATTATTTGGGACCAGAGAGATAGTTCAGCAGTCTAAGCACCTGCTTGGGAAGCACAAGGACCTGGATCCAATCCCCAGTACCTCATACCATGCCAGCCCCACCACCAGGCACACCGAGCATGGTGGTGCACTCCCTCCGTAATCCCAGCTCTAGGGAGGTTAAAACAGGAGGATCACTATGAGTCTGAGCTGCATAGCAAGACCCTCTACCAAATACATAAAAATTTTTTAAAAAGTATTACTTGATGTATAGGTTTTAATTTGCATCAAGTCTAGTGTTGTTTTTCTTTTAAAACTAATGTACTTGTGCATTTCTGAGAGATCTTTGCCTAGGCCATCATTGCAAAACACTGCCTTATTTTTTAAAAGTCAAATAGTTTTAGTCTTATGTTTGAGTGTATGATTTATCTTAAATTACCGTCTGTAAAAATATGATGTAAGAATTGGTTAATTTTTACCTATATTAGGTGACTTATTTACTATCTCCAAATATCATTTACATCTCTGCAAAGTGATGAGAGCCTGCCTTGTAGAACACAGGGTGAGTTAAGTAAGTGAACAGCATTGAGCAGAAGGTGTTGGACAATGAGCACAGCATTTGTAGGTGGATGGATGCACCGCGAAGCACATGTGAAGTGAAACAAATCAGACACACAAGCTGAAATATCACCTAGTTTCTCCTATATGCAAAATCCAAACTATAAACCAAGAACAAAGTAAAGGATAATAGGAAGTAGGGAGATAGTTTCCAAATGGGAACAAGAGGGGAAAGAAGGAGAGAAGGAAGGGAAAAAAGGTCATTAAAGAAAGAAGAGATGGGCCTGCGAGATACTTCAGTGCACTAAGTCCTTGCTCTGGCAAGCACAGGAACCAGACAATTCTCTGGTTCGATTCCCTGGCCCTGCCCCTGGCCCCTCTGAGCTGGTGAACAAACCAGGGCATGGTGGCACACGCCTGTAATCCCAGCACTGGGGAGGCTGAAAACAGGAGGAGGATCACTACAAGTCTGAGCTGTGTAGTGAGACCCTGTACCAAATACATTAAAAAAAAAAAAAATGAAATGAAATGAAAAAAGGAAAGAAGAGATAATGGAAATAGAGCTTTTGCAAATGGAAGGAGAACAAGAGTTGGAGGAAGCAGGTAAGGATGGAAAAGGGCAGAGGTTGAAAAAAGACTTAAGAAGTGTTATATGTAGATCCAATTCCCCATGGTAAATGTAATGGTTGTGTATGCATAAATGTACTAATGAAAGAAAAAAGACGGTGAACAATGTAGCTCAACCACAATCACTTTAGGTATTCGTGGATGCCTCCGAAGACTTACAAAAAGTTCTCTGGTCTATATTTTTCATGCTTCCATTACAGGGTAAAACTCCTCATCACCCTTGGGGTACTACCATGAACCTGGGACTGCGTATACAGCCCAGCAAAGCTGGGAGGAGTGTGGTCTTTATTTGCGAGGATAATTTTGGCTGAAGAACAGAAGTAACTTGCCCAGGGAAAGGGCCAGGAAGTGGTGAGGCTGGTATTGTAAATTAGGTTCAGGTTCAAAGCTTACATCCCACTCACCATGTGCCTTTGATTTAACTGGCCTGACATTAGTGTTTAATGTGGAATGTGGAGTCCTTTGAACACGTTGTGGTCTCAGCTGTTGGAAATGCTGCTTTTTCTGCACTGTGATGCTGCTGTTGTATCAGCAGTCTGCTGAGGAGGTTTAGATGCCCTCTGTCCTCCATTTCTATCACTTCTCCATTGCCTCTGCTGCCTATCCATGTGTCTTAGTTACTCTTCTCTTGTTGCTGGGACAAATACCTGACACCCAAAATGAAGGAAGGAAAGGTGTATTTAGCTCACAGTTACTGAAGGTTTTAGTCCATATTCAGCTGGATCCAAGGCTGAGTGGAACAGGGCAGAGAGCATCCAGTTCATGGTGGTAGAACAGCAAAAATCTCAACAGAGGCAACCAACCAGGGCAACAAAGAGAGAGAGAGAGAGAGAGAGAGAGAGAGAGAGAGAGAGAGAGAGAGAGAGAGAGTCTATTTCTGTGTCTCTCTTATAATATATTCAGGCTATTTCCCCAGGCTGGGGAAGGTGCACACACCCATAAATCCAGCAGTACTAAGTTCCAAAATCCCAGTAGTACTAAGATGCATAATCCCAGTGGATCATGAGTTAGCCTCAAACTCTAGAAGTCTCCACCCTATGACTGCTTGAGGCTTTGGGAGGACAACTAGATACAAACCTTAACACTGTGGCTCACACCCAGGAAGTGCTGTCCCTGGGAAGTATTTGGAAATGAGCATGGCAGGGGCTGCATTTTGGACCTTCTGGCACTTGGTGGGCAGGGCTTGGGGATGGCAAATATCATGCCTTGCATAACCCATAATTCAATCATTTGGCTCAATGTGCCAGTAGTGCTTCCTCCCAGTGTTGGCTAGATGCTAATTTAAATCTCCATTCGTGTCACTTGCTCTGTGAAACTTTCTCCCCTCTTGAGTCCCAACTCATCTTCCATCCTACAGATCTGCACTGTTCGGCCTTGCTGCCCCGATGTAGATATGCCTGTGTTCCCTGCTGTCCTCTTCTCGGTGGTGCAGTCCCTCCATCAAAGCACATTGGAGACCTCAGGAAGTGAGTCTGCTATTCACTTGTATCCAGCACTCCACGAGCATAATGCTTCATTTGCCGAGCCACTCAGTCAAAAAATGATTTAAAAAGGCTTCAATCAGGAGAGCTGTCAGAATTTCTTTTAGGGGTTGTAGTGAAAGAGAAATGAACAGTGGCCTTTCTGCAGAATGAGCATAAATATGTATGCTTTGGATGCCTGGGAGAGGCCTGGGGGAGGGGCAGGTGGGATGGGGAACCTCACCATGGCTGACCTTTGCTTGGGGCGCAAGGCAACAGCAGAGACTGAAGAGAGCTGAAATCTCCTGGCAGCTCTCATTTCGGCACTCAGTTCTGCGCAGAGTCATCGTGATTCATGTGCCAGGCCATTAATCCAGTAAGAACCCACTAAATGGGCAGACGAACAAAAACAGGAGGCCCTTCCGAGAGTCATAAATTAGCTCTCAGAGCAGCTTTATATACTTGAAAGTGAAGGGTGCGCCAGGAGCACCGTGGAAAGTACCTGGATCCTTGGTTTCTAATAGAAACCTGGGAAATTTGATTGAACTGCTAATAAATTGAAGACTTATTTTGTGCAACTGGCTGGGCTGGCATTGAGATGAATAAAAAGACAGGAGTAGGAGTTCAAAGATCGGTAGAATAAACCGAGTCCTGATTTTCCTTCCCTACTCCCATAGGTGGTCTTGAACGCTCTCCCATTAGTACCCTCTGCAGACTTCACTCCTCTTCCAGAGGAGCCTTTCCAAGTAAGGTCTGCTGATTTCTACAACAGTGTGTTACCTGGCTGTTCATTCTCCATTCTTTGCCCTCCACAGTGGTCCTGGGAATGGAACCCAGGACCTGGATCACTCTATCACTGAGTGATTCCTCCAGCCCTTCCTGGGTCACCCTGGCTGAGCAAGAACAGCAGGATCACCTTTCTCCAAATCAGCCTGATCCTATCACTCAGTAACAAGTGTGAAGCCCTGTCACAGCTTTCTGTTGTATAGTCCTCACCAAGGGCCTTTGCAGTTATGGGCCTGTTTCCTTCTCCAGCCTTTTCACCACCACGTTCTCCAGTTCAGTCATTGTGTTCCTCCGGCAGGTCTCAGACCTCTGTGTTCCCAGCTGCTCCTCCTAGGATGTGTCTCAGAGCTAATCCCTCCCCCACCCCCACCGTTTTTTTTTTTTTGTATTTTAGGGAAGGGTCTACAGGGTGTTCAGAGTCTTACTACTAGATCGTAGTGATCCGCCTGTTTACAGCCTTCCAGGAGCTGGGATTACAGGTGGCACCAGTATGCCCAGTCTCAATTGCAGTCTCAGTGCACCCCCGGGGGTGAGGCCGACACTACAGGCTCAGGGATTGAACCCTTGGCTTCTGCGCCTGCTTGCAGGCACTTTAATCTGCTGAGCTATTTGGCCTGCCCCAAAAGGAAAGTTGGTGTGTGTGTTGGGGTGGGGGTTCTTTTTTTTTAGGTGGTACCAGGAATCAAACTCAGGACCTTGCACTTGCCAGGTAAGTGCTTATTCCACTGAGCTATCTTCCCAGTCCCAGTCCCTAATTCTGCTAACCCCACTTTCAAGGTATCTCCCCATTTTTCGCCCTTGTATCCTGAGTGAGTGGCACCTTCTATTTTTGTTTTGCACACCTGCAGTTTCCCACCAGTCACAAGCACTTTGTCAGATACCTGCTTGTCTCCATTGACTTTGACTGTCTCCACTAAACTGCAAGGACTACATCTGATTTGTCTTTGCCTGCTCAGCACCTAGAGGAAAGCCTGGCACCTGCTAGATGCACAGTAAGTGTTTGCTGACTGCATTTCAATGAGTGCATATGCAAGGTCATAATAAATAAGACAAGAAGGGCTTATTCAGGGACAACTGTAAAGTGCATTTCTCTCTACGTAACCTCTGCTTTGCTTCTAATATTGCACTTGGAAAAGCTGTCACAGACAATTGGATGCCTTATTGTTCCAGAATGATGGATGAGAGTGGTAGGATCTTAGAAAAGATGCAAAGTTTTGCTATCTTTGAGGAAATCAAAGTGCAAGTTCCTAGTAAAATTCTGTCTCTCAAATGATACAAACATTCATGTTCAAATGATCTATGCACAGGTCTATAGTAGGCTGAACATTTTGGTTAAATACTTGAGTTTGAGACTTCATGACTTTAGCAAATATCTGTCTTACATTTGATGCAATTTTTATTATTTGGACTGTGTATTGGTTTCCTACTGGCACATAACAAATTATCAGAAATTTGGTAGCTGAATAAAGACAACTTTAAGGCTGGGGTTTGTAGCTCATGGGAGAGCACTTTGCTAGCATGTGTAAGATTCCGGCCCTGAAAAAAGCCAAAACAAAAACAAATTTTATTCTCTCATAATAGCAGAAGAAAAAGTCCAAAACTAAGTCTCTGGCAGGCTGCTCTCCTCCAAAGGCTCCAGGGTGCTTTTCCCAGGTTCTGGAGGCCCCAGGCATCTCTTACGACTGCACCACTGCACTCCCTGGTTGACTTCACCGGACCTTCTCCTTTTGTGCTCATATAAAAGCCCTTGGCATTGGATTTACATAATTACCCTGGTAATCCAGCATGATCTTCTATTGTGACACTTCATATCTGTAAAGGGTTTTTTTTTTTTTTTTTTTCCCTAAGTAAGATCCTATTTATGAGGGTCTGGGATTTGGATGTGATTTTATTTTGGGACAAAGCCATACACATTCTTCTACCAACAGTAAAAGTCATTTTGAATGCATCTGTCAGGCCATTGGGACAGAATTTCAGGTTGTCTGATTACTTTATCTTTAATATAAATAACTATTTCAAAATGCTTTAGAGCAGTTTTACTTGCTCATTTGGAAAGGTCTGCTACCAAGTGAACATTTAGCATTAATGTTAAATGGAATGCCACCCACTGGACTGTAACATTTGCAACTGGCAGAGCTCAAAGGTAACCCTAAATGCAGAATAATCTGCAGCAGCACAGGTAATAAACCTGAGTATGCAGTGTCTGTTGTATGCTTAGAAATGTAAAGCAGCTATTTGAATACAGCTCTGTTTCTACTCAGGGTTTCAGTTTCTCCACCTGTAAAGGGGTAGATTCACTCGCTCATTTCTTTATTTACTGAAATGCCAGGAGGTGGCTGGGGATGCAACGATGAACAAGCCTGAGCACAGTCCTTCACAGGTAACTATTCATAGGACTGTTGCATGAATTAAATGGAATAATTCAAATAATGCATCTGGTATATTGTTGTTATTGCTATAGTTATTGTTATTTGCTCCAAATGCTGGAAGCTGGCTTGGACTTGGTTTGTTGAATAGTTCCAACATGTTTGGGAACACCTGTTGGTTGTGACTCTGCTGTTTTTGCCTGCCTGCGCAAGTTCCACACTACTTCTCCTGGTTGGGATCTGAATGGATTATCAGGTCCTGGAAATTTCACAGCAAATGAAGGAAGGGTCCTGAAAGCACACTTTCTTTTTTCTCCCACTGAATCCTGGATTCCTCTTGGTTGGTCCTCTACAAAAGACCTTTATCATTATCTACAGTGATAAATATTTTTACATATCAGATAATGTGTTAAATGTGGAATATATAGAAACAATCCACTGTGGTTCTTGAGAAACCAAGAAGGGTACAAATCCAGACCCTACTAATGGACCAGGCAGGCCCAGTGTCTCTGAGAATATAAGGAGATGTTCTTTACTGAGTGCCTGGCGCTTTGTCACAATCTAGGTTTCATGCTTTTTATAAATTCAAATCTAATCTCTTCTTGGGCTTTTGGTTGAGATCTTAACCAGGTCTTAACCAATGTAATACGTGATATGCTTTTTGTCCAAGACCAATATACTTCAGGAATTAGGAATACTTACCTTGACTCAAACATCATGCAATGTTTCCATGGTTTGTACCCTTTTAAGATGCATGCATCTGAATTTTTCTAGCAAAAAGAAAAAGTTGAAAACCAAATCCGACTCAGTGTCCCACGGGAATGGGCCTCCCTGGGCCACCAGAGCTTTGCTTTCATCTCTGTTCACTAGTATTTCAACTGAACTTCTAATATAGGCTGAGAAGGAAAAGTTATTAAGCTAGAAAGAGATTGGAATATATTTTTCAAAACTGCCCTTTTCAACATCCAAGGAATTTCAAGAAATGCACCATTTGCTTCAGGGCAGATGATTTAAATGATATGTCTTTGTGATAAACTGGTGATTGGAAAGCTGACACAGGAGTCTAAGGTGTTCTTTTTCCACGCTGATGCTTCAGAAGAGGAAGCTAGTTAGGGGGATATTTTCCTTCCTAACATTTTATTCCTGCTGAAATAAGTCAAAATACCCAGTGTTCTATGTATTCAAAGGTGACACTGGTGCCAGCATGACTGTCAGCTGCTGTCATCCCCAGCTTAGAAGCAATGTCACGGTGCTTTAACTTGCATTTCACTTTGCTCAGCATGTCTTTGAAGCATTGCCTCAACTCATCTCTTCCACCTCTCACCGTTCAGCCAGATTGTACTATTTCAGCGGGAAATCGGCAAAATACTTAAGAGTGGGTCCATCTTCTCCTTGTTGGGGATTTCAGTCTGTGCTTTTCGAAGAGGGGTTCACAGAGAGGCAGCATCCACATCCCATGTGTGTGTTACTTCACAGAGTCCTGTAGTTCATCATCCCAGCTTGGGGTTCAGAAACTCTGGAAATAGAGTTTCATCTTCATTTGAAACAAATCTCTCTCTCTCTCTGGTGCTGCCCACGCACTGATGGCTGAGACCACTGACTGAGGGCTTTGGTCCTCACTGGCTATGTTTTCACTGAACTCTGTGCCTTCATTTACAGATCAACCCTCTGCAGCAGCTCACTCCCAGGAATGCACCTGGACAGCTTCAGGGAGGGGAGGCACATCTGTGCAGGCCAAGTCTTCCCAGGACACTCTTGTGTCTGTTAAACATCTAGAGCGTACATTCCAAATTTTCCAAAAATGTGCCATTTGCAATCAGATGACACTTTCTCAGATGGCTGGGTAGACCTTGAGCAAAGCAAACAAATTCAAAATGCAGGTAGGAACACCTTTTGGTACCTGTAAAGAAAATAAAACTAAAGGCATCACTTGGGTTATTCATCCTTGAAGGAGCCATGCTGAGCCTGCTGAGGGCTCACTGTGCCTGCTTCACTAGCTGCTGATCTCTAGAGAACTGGCTTACAGGTCCATCTGCTTGTGTGTGGTTTCCACCACTGCAGTCAGCACTTTGGTCTGTTTTTTTTTTTTTTTTTTTCTTTTAATTTTGAAATAATTATAGACTTTCAGGAAATTGTGACAACAATAAAAAGTACAGGGAGGTCCCCTATACTCTACATTTAGTATCTTCAATGTGTTACTTGGCACACATTTCAGACAATTTCAAAGCTGGGAACTTGACATTGGCCATTGGAACAATCCAAAACTTATCCAGCTCTATGTGCACTGTGTGTGTGTGTACTGTAGTTCCATTCAATTTTAGCACATGTGCATAGGATTACAACCACCATAGTGAAGCCACAGCACTGTCCATTCCCACAGGGGCTGTTATAACCATGCTTAGCCCATTCCCTCCCCATCTCTGGCCCTAGCGGTGACTAATCTACCCTCTTTCGCTATAATTTCACACTATCATTTTAAATAGCATTTTAATAGCCTTGAGGCAACCTCCAACCATACCTCCCTTCCTGCTTGGACTGTCCAAGTTATCCCTCAAGATACCAATTACTGTTTTTGTTAGTGTTATAGTTATAAAGTTGCATAAATTTTTAGTGGTCTGACTACAATCCTAATATTCCTAAAAGCATTCTTTGTAGTGTATGATTTTGCTGAGTATGTTGTTTTTCAGCAATATCTATTCTGTGTCACAGGAGAAATATTTGCATAATAGCTGAAACATAATATAAGTTTACTTATGTGTTTGTTTTTTATTACTAACAGAAAAGTCTAACAAAGATGTTCTGTCTAGCAAGCATTTTCATTTTTTGTTGTTGTTGCTATTCTTGCTTATAAACTTTCAAACATTTTCTTTGTTGCTGGCTTAGCTAATGTTTTGTTACTAAAATAGAATACCTTGGTCTAGGTGCTTTATAAAAGAAAAAGGTTTATTTTGGTTTGTGGTTCAGAAAG
Organism: Myocastor coypus; assembly: GCA_004027025.1. Classification (NCBI taxonomy): domain Eukaryota; kingdom Metazoa; phylum Chordata; class Mammalia; order Rodentia; family Myocastoridae; genus Myocastor; species Myocastor coypus. The sequence continues at coordinate 11,139 of PVJA010016981.1, read as the reverse complement.
CTGGTGGGTCCAAGGTCAAGGCACCATGTATAATGGGGGCTGGCCAACATTCATTGTAAAATCCAGAAGTGGCAGAGAGTGTCACATGCAAAGAAGGGTGCATAGAGGAGAGATGGCCAAATTGTCACTGTGATGGGCCACTCTTGAGATAACCCATCAACCTGTGAGTCTCTGGATGGACTAATCTATTCCCTAATATCTCTTTATAGTTCTACCTCTTAATGCCTTACAATGGGTACTAAATTTCAAAATGAATTTGGGGATAATCAAACTACAGCCATTATTAACTTTTTTTTTTTTAAGACAGGGTCTCATTATGCAGTTCAGGCTGGCCTTGAGCTCACTTTTGTAGCTCAGGCTGGTCTCGAACTCATACTGATGTGCGCACACACAGGTGTGCGGCCATTATTAACTTTGAACCTAAACTCTAATCTCTTTTTTAAAAATCACAGGTTGCATTTTGTGTTTTTTCATTTTAACAATGAGTATATACCATGAACCAGTCATCATTATGAACATCTCTAAACACTCTGGCCCTTAAGAAACTTCTAAGCCCCATGACAACCACATCGTATATGGCACATCTTTCCCATTGCCGCTGCTCACCTGTTTCACATCCTGGGGTTTCTGTGTTTGTTGGTGGTGTTTGTTGGTGCTGGGGATTGAACTCAGGCCTTTATGCATACTTAGCATGTCCTATCACTGAGCTACTGGCTCCCTAGAGTCCCTCACTTACTTCTGCCCCTCCACTCAGGCAGATCTCTCTTCTCCTCTCTGCCAATGAGAAGGGGCAAGGCTGTTTGCCATCCTGAGTCTGCATGACTGTGCACAAGTTTAATTCCAAATGTCACATTGCAAGTCTACTTGGCAAGACTATTACTGATGAAGATGAGATCTTTGTCTACCTTTTGTCATATTCTCAGTGGGTTCAAAATCTACACAAGAAAGCAATTTTATTCATCAAGTCCTACTCATAATTACTAGGAAGACTTCTCCATGTACCTGCACACACATGCACATGCGTGCACGCGCGTGCGCGTGTGCACACACACACACACACACATACACAGAAAGAGAGAGTGAGAGACAGACAAACAGACTGACAGAGACTGAGAACAGGGGAGGCAAGAAGAGAGAGACTTTTTCAATAGTCCATATTCAAAGGATGAAGGTAGGTTTTTAATTTGTGTGTGTTGACTAAAGCTCTATGGTAGGAAACAGGTGAGAGGGAGGGAATTTTCTTTTTTTTTTTTTTTTTTTTTTTTGGTGCTGGGGATTAAACTTAGGACCTTGTGCTTGCCAGGCTAGGGTTTATTCTACTGAGCTATCTCCCCAGCCCAAGAGGGAGGGAATATTGAAACATGTAGAGAAATCTAATTGGAAGAGGAAGGACAAGGTGAGCACCATGCGAATTAGTCTTTACTTTTAGAATAGCACAGTGCATCTCAAATTGTGATAGTACCAAAGAAATACCTGGAGATGCAGCTGAAACTTACTCTGGTCTCTAGACCTGGGTAGGGCAAAATATTTCCAGTAAGTTCCAAACAATGCTGATGTCTGTTGTCTGCAGAGACTCCTTGAGTGACAAGGTTGTAAGGTGTGGTTAATTGCTCCCCTTTACTCTCAATAATAACTTGTTTGTTTATTTTGAAGCACACATATGCTAACAATTACATTGCTTCATTTAATATTTATGATATATCTCCAATTTCCCAAGGACACATCCATCTAGATAGCATTTCAGACTGGCACATACGGCCTACTCCCCCATCTTTTAATACCTCTCCACTACTAGTAGACTTTGGATTCTTTCACAAGCCATTCTGCAGTGCAATGTCTTAAAACAATCACTGTTTATGTTGCTCATAATTCTAAAGCTTACAGTTGGGTTTGCTCAGTTGGACAGTTTTGCTGATTTCCATGGGGCTTGTCTATGTACCTGTGGCCAGCTGCAGAGACTTTACTGGGGTGCCCCTGGCAGTGTTAGCTATTGTCTGGGGCCTTGAGGAGGACTAAAGCACATATTTCCCTTCACCCAACTGGCTAGAGCCGCAGAATTATTCTCTGGGTTGCAGAAAGGATCCAAGGACAGCATTAGAGCTGGCTCCATCTCACAAGTTCTTCGTGTAACACCACCTGAATCACATTTTCTAACTCTACTCATTGATCAAGGCCAGTGGAAGATCAAGTCCAGAGTCAAGGCAGTGCAGAATTGCCTGATGGTATGGATGTTGGAAGGGGAAGCTTGAGCTTTGAAGCTGTTTTTGAATTGTGACTGTTCAAATTCAGTTTCCAGAAAAGCCTATCAGAATGGATTACATTTCAACAGATGGCTGTTTCACATCCCACTTCTTGGCAACTCCTTTCTACTTACCTTTGCATAGAGCCCAGGTCTACTTTCAAATGCTACCTCCTTTTTAAGCTTGATATCTAAATTGGATGTGGTCTTTAATCACATCTCACTGAGACTATTGTAGTGTCTTATGTGCAGCTTGCATCCTCCTGTGTCCCACCAACTATTTCTAACAGGCTTGGCGCTCCTTTTTTGCTTTCCTGTAACACCCAGTGAGTATCACTTGCTACTATTTATTTAGGCCTGTTACTTTATGCATTTTTGATCCTACATATGTAAGTATTCCTACTGATTTCTTTTACAGAACAGCAAAGTGAAGTACAGAGAGGTCAAGTTATTTGTCCAAGATCACAGGAAGCTACAGAACCAGGATTTGAACTTTCATCCCTAGAATGCAAGAACCTGTTCTTTGCAACTCATATTCTCACTGAATAAAAGTAACAGCTTATGAGTGAACCCATGTGGATAGCTGAGGACTGACCAAGGAGCACATGTTCTGTTTGATCTCTTGTTGGGAATGCAAGTCAGACTTTAGAGGATTAGAGAAGACCTCAGGGTGAATGAATCTCACACTTATTTCTCAGTTCTCTTATGGATCATCAAGTTCTATCTGACTGGATCATCATAACCAGTGTCACAAGAAGCTGAATAAAAAGAATAGCAAGTTAATTGGCCAGTGTCTGGGAGAGAAATGACAGCCTTTTTCAGCACAAGTAGCAGATAGTCACAGTTATCGTTTATCAAAAGGGAAACTGAGTTAAGATGAGAAGTGATACAGTGAGCTTACTTTCTGCTTCTGCCAAGCAGGATGAGAGTCCTTTGCAAGGGGAGCTGCTATTTTTAAGCAGTACAGTCAACGGTGAGGCACAGTGAGTCACCCAAATAAAAGGCTGACTCAGCCAAGCTGACTAGAGACTCATGTTGAGTCATCAATATTCCACGTCTGTATTTCCATTATTCCTTAAAAAGTCATCACTGAGTTTCACTTTTTCACTTTATTGGCTTTGGGTTGTGGAGTCTGTTCTCTTGACGCTGATTATTCTTCTCCCAGTGTTACTGTGCATTTTGGGCAGCTGACTCTGAGGTGTAGGGATGCCTTTGCTTTAGTTACATAAGGATATGGTCATTGCTCACTCTTTCTGATGGTGTAAGGGCAGGTTAGAGGGGCACAGGCAAAACATAAACAAGCAGGCAAACAAAATACAGAGCCCGATCCTGATGGTTAGCATGATAAAATCTTTACATGTTTATCTGTGTACCTTGTACTTAGAAACATATCTGAGAAATGTGTTCCTTGTGAATGTGTTACTAACATACTGCATGCTTCTGGAATAACCAGATGACCTTGTTCCTTCCTTAGAAATAAAGGCTGAGACCCTGGTTGGCCTAGATTGCAACAATCAGTTATTTTTAGAAATCAGCTTTTAGAAATTTTTAGAAACCCTGTAAGTGTGAAATGCACCTGAAACTCACTGGGCATCTGAGTGGGATGCCCTCCATATTGCTGCACCATTCTGTGTAGATAGCTTTTCCTTTGCTTTTTCTGCATTCGTCACCCTTTCAACTTTTGCTTTACACCATATCAGCCTTGACTCTCCCATTTTCCACAGAGATCCACTCCTTCATTCTCTGCTGGAGTGAGGGCAAAGACCAGAACAGAGGCATAGGATCATTATGGGGCCTCCAGCCCTCTCCCTTCAGAGATTCCCTGCTGGAAACCACAATGGTGTCAGTAGTTCAGGCAAATAGTAACATCGACAGGGGAAGAGAATGATGCTTTAGAAATATTTTTCCCTTATAAAAATATAGCATATAATTATGATTATGAAAGAAAGCAATGTGATCACTTATTGGAAGAGTCAAAATTAGTACAGTTACTCTGGAAATCAGAATGGAGATTCATCAAAAATTAAAAATATGAATTCTGTTTGGGCCAGCAACACTTCTGCTAGATTTCTTCTTGAAAGAGCCAAAGACTTTGTACTGCAGTGATTGTCCATGCATACTCATGTTTATAGCAGAACAATCCATGATCAATAAATCTTAGAAGTAGCTTATATGTCCATCAACAGATGAATGGATAAAGAGAGTATGGCATTTATGCACAATGGTGTACTACTCTTCCATAAAGAAGGATAAAGTTGAGTCCTTTGTAGGAAAACGGAGGAACCTTGAGACCACAATGCCAAATGAAATACAACAGATACAGAAGGTTACATACTCCATAGTTTCTGTTACATAGGAAACCCACAATATAAAAAAGGACAAAATAAGATAGAAAATAGGAAATGAGATAGATCTTTTTAAATGAGGAAAGGACTAAGAGCTAGAGATAGGAAGGAAGTAGAACAGGGGGAAGGGATATAAAAAAGAGTCAAGGTATGTTATGAACATGTCCAAACTCCTCGGAATGTAATCATCATATACATCATACACTCATTGATAAAAATGAAAATTAAAAAAAATCATGGAGTTCAGCAAACAGAAACAGCTCTAGATATTTTAGCTCTGAACTTGAATGGAGGGGATGAAGTACTTAGAAAATAACTGAAGGTTTCAACACAGGGTTTCTAGAAATGACTCCTAGCATCCAGAAGAATTGGCTCATTTGGGGAGCTACCACCATGGAGGCCATTATGAGGACTTCTGATTCCAACACCCCACTCCTGAGACCATTTCTGGTGCCAGTAGGCATGCGCCATCTCACACTGCCCCCAGTCTCCCAGAAGCCTGCAGAATGGACATTGAACACCAAAGAGCTTCTGGTTTCTACTATTTTGTTTGCAGATCACTATCATTAATCCTGATGTCAATGTTACTGAATTAAGAAATACCTAACAGATTAGTAGAATAGGTACCAGGGTATATCTGGGTGGGCCATGGAGTATGATCTTGGGTACTGTATCTGGTTCCTTACTCTGGCACTGCTCCTCTACTATGTGCCCTGGGTAGCATGCACTAGTAGCTTGTTTCCACACCCTTCCACCATGATATTCTTACCTCAGAGCCAGTTGACTAAGAATGAATTCCCTAACACCATGAGCTAAATTAAACTTGTTCTCCTTTAAATTATGCATGCTGGATACTGTGTCCATCAATGGGAAATAACACTGATGACAACAAAGTATTGAATGGACTGGGAGACTCGGCCTTCACTGGCTCCATCTTCCAAGTCCTAGGGGAGGACAGTCACCTCTGGGTACCCGGGGGACTGAATGCAGGTCTCCTGCAAATACTAAGAGTCTTTGGTGCTCAAATCCTTCATACAAGTTAGAGAATTTACACAGAATCTACTTTCATCCCCCTGTGTACTTTGCAACATATCTAGGTTACTTATAATACCTACTTCAATACAAAAGCTATACAAATAGTTACACTGTTCAGGGAGTAATGACAAAAAATAGATTATGTCAGAGCAAAGAGCCTGTATATGCAACTACATTTTTTTTCTTGAAAATTTTTTGTTCATAGGTAGTTGCATTTATAGATGTGGACCCTGCAGACATGGAAGGTGGACTATACAATCCCACTGGGCAAACTTTAACTACTTCTAGAATGTGAGCTGGGAGAGTATGCATAGGATGTAATTCCCTGGTAAGAAGGTGGAGGGAGACAAACCACAGCCTCCACATACCTAGGTAGGGCGCTCAGTACCAGGGCTATGACCACTTATGACATTTGTGTTTGTGGTCATCATCTCTCATCATTACTATCTTCTTTCACAGGAGAATGAGCTGAAGCCTCATGGGCTCTTGTTATATGCACAGATTTCACTAGGAAGAGAAATGCAGCCATTCTCTGAACTCCACCCACCTGATTCTGGAGACTTCCAGCAGTCTACTGCCTCACCACCTGCTATCACACTAGAGTCACACACTCTGGAGCACATGTGTCAGCACACGCTGCTGCAGTCCTGTTCACAGGCTCCTGATAGGTTGCCCATAGCTTTTCTTTATCTTTTGCTTTTATGGGGAGTTGGAACTGTCTGTGCCACTGGAATGCTGGGAGGAAGCTATCTTTATCTCCCTGTCTTCTCTCTGGAGAGAGAATTGCTTTCTTCATTGTAGGGAAGGCCTTAATCGGCCTTCTGCTACAGCTGCAACTACTTTTATTTCATCACTTTCCATCAGAAATAGAGAAGATGAAGGCACAGTCCTGCTTTCTGAATTCTCTTAGTCTTAACAAAATGTAATTACTACATGTTTTTTCTTTCCTTTTTCTAATCACAAGAGACTTTCCCCATAAACCTACTTATTGATTCTTCTACTTCCTTACTTCCCTTTTCCAACTGTTCTTTGAAGCTTGGCTTGGTAAGGAAGTTATTTTGCTTCAAATTGCTTAAGAGGCCTCATTAATGAGGCTGACAACAGCCAGATCCTGCCTCTTAAGAGACTTGTCATTTCCTCTAGCCCAAACATTTTAAAAGACATGTGAGTGGAATGGGAAAGCGGAGTGATCATTATTTGTCTATTTGCATCTGCACTGGAAAACAACTCCTCAATATAAAGTACCCTTATAATGTAAGGTGTCACCTATTCATTCTGATTCCTGCTTGCTCTCTTCTCTCTTCATCTGTGTTCGTTTGGTAACCAAATGATCAGCAATCCTTGGACCCCCGTCTTGTCATCTACTGATTCAAAATATTTGTGAATCCTTATTAGGTGCTGGCACTGTGTTCAGTGCTCAGAAAAGCAGATGAATAAATGGTCATGGTGCTTGCCTTCCAGGAGCTTCCAATCTAGATATCCCACAAGCAACTGATTCTTTAAAACCAAGCCCTCAAAGTAGTAAAGTGATCAGGGAAGATTCCTCAAGGAAGCAGATGTTCATACTGAAGGAAAATCAAGAGGCATCCATAGAAAAGAGATGGACATTTAGGCTCATAGTCACAGCATGTGGGAAGGTCCAAAGGTTGGTAAAGAAAAATATGGTGTGCGAGAAAAAATACAGAGTCTGCAAAGAGGTGAGGAGAGTAGGAGCCCAGCAGCCAAAGGAGGACTGTTACCCCAGGGTGGGGGGGACGGACTTTGTAGGAACTCAGAGGTCAAGGGAAAGAGTTGGGTTGCATGTCCAACGTGATGGGCAAAGGTTGAAGGGTCCCAAGCTGGGGAAGGATGTGATGTGTACTAAGAGACTACAACTGAATGGGACTTGGATGGGGATAAGGAGGTGATGAGCAGGGTGAAGGCCAAGGCTAACACAGTCACCCAGCCTGGGTGAGATGGTAGGAGAGGTGGACATGAGGAATCAGGGCCAGGAATGACAAGATGCAAGTGGTAGGGAAGCAGAAGAGTCAATAATGCCTTCTGGTTTTTCCAACCAGGCTGCAGCTCAGCAGGAAGAAATCCTGGTATCAATATGGCTGGATATACTATGGGAAGTAGAAATAGATTTTTTGACTGTGTAATACAGTCTTTGGGAATGTATCTTTTCTCCCCTTCTCACTGTATCTTGTTATTACATCCAGATCCCAGAGGATGGAAGCCCAGGGCTACACAGTAGTTATCTGCCTGAAGCCTGAGCCATGAACTGTAAATTGGCTCTGAGAGCATCAGGACGATGAAAAAGAGCATGCTCCCCAGAACCAGATGTTCTGGTGCAAATCCTAACTATTTCTCTTGAATACTGGTGGGATTTAACCTGGTTTCTCTGGGGCTTGGCTTCTTTGGCTGTGAAAGAAAGTGGAGATAATAGCGTTTATCTCATAGAGTTGCTAGAAAGATTAAATGCATGATGGCAATAAGGTTTTGAAACAAAGTCTGGAATGCAGACTTGGGTGAGCTCATATTAGCATAAATCAATGCGAACTAGATCCTTTTGAGCTGATACTTTGCACCACCCATAAAGCAGGACTTTTTGCCTCGAGGGACCCTCCAAATAGACCTGACCCCACAGTGGATCAACAAGAAAACACTACTTTCCTTAGTATTTCATTAGAGAATGTAGGACAGGGCTTCCTCTGAAGTGCTCAGTGTTGTACCTCAAAATCTGTATTGCAGATCTGGCCACTTCTTTCTCTGTCCACTTGTTATTGCATCCACCTCCTCCCCCACTTTCTTCTTGCAGGTTTTTCACTTCTGTAATTGGACTCTTTCTGCCTTTTGCTAATCCTGATTTCTGCTATAGACTAAATGCTCATACTGCCCAACCCCTGAAGGTGATATATTGAAGTCTGTTGGGAGTGGCTGCAGCTGGAAATTGGCCATACATGTGAGGCCAACACAAGGTCACAGTGCCTAAAGCCATCCAACTACCTCCATCTTGAGAAAAGCATCCAATCTGCACAATTTCAGTCATTAGTCTCTCATTAGTGTTATGGTTTACATCTAGTTGTCCCCCCAAAGCCTCATGCACTCATTGGGCAAGGACTTCTATAGATTGAGCCTTGACTTATGAGTCACTGGGATTATGTGTTTTAGTACTGATCTAGAATTTCAGACTTGATCCATGATCCCTGCGGTTATGTGTTTTAAGTACTTCTGGGATTATGGGTGTAGCCTAAGGCAGATAGCCTGAGGTGGAGAGCCTGAATGTAATATAAAGAGAGACAGACAGACTAGTGCTGTTGCTGTCTGCTGCCCTGGTTGGTCCTCTGCCTCTGTCGCCATTGTTACTGTTTCCGCCTTCATGAACTGGATGCTCTCTGCTCTGTTCCACTCAGCCTTGGGCCAGCCAAATATGGACTGAAACCTCCAGTTACTGTGAGCTAATAAACCTTTCCTTTCTTCATTTTGAGTGTCAGTGTTTGTCCCAGCAATGAGTAAAAAGTAACTAAGACACTAGGCAACCTTGTGCCTCATCATACCAACTGTGCAAAGGTATAAGTGCTGCAACTGGTGTTCCTTGGGTTCTTTGTCAATCAAGCAAACAGGCTTCTACCTGACCTCAGCTATTATCTCTGCTTTTATTTTGAAAATTCCTTTGCTATTTTCTCCTGGGGACCACTGAGAAACCAAGGAGTCCCTGTAGAAGTCCTGACACTCAAGGCTATGGTATTAATAAGTAGAGACTTTGGGAGGTGACTAGGTCCTGAAAACAGAACTCTCACAAGTGGGTTCTCTTTACAAGAGATCTTCCAGAGAGGTCCATCACCCTTTCTGCCATGTGTGGACATGGAGAGAAGACAGACATCCTTCTGTGAACCAGAAAGCAGCTCCTTACCAGAAACTGAATATGCTAATATTTTGATCTTAGATGTTCCTGCATACAGAATTGTGAGAAATAAATGTTTGTTGATTATAATTCACTTAGTTTATGATTTATTACTGAATAGTTCACAATGGACTAAGAACCACTGAATCTATTTCCTTAATTTCTCATCTTGTAATTGTTCAGTCCTTGAATCCCATATGTTGGTCACTTTCTTACCTTGAAGAGGTTGATCAATTTAGAGAAGAATAAGGATCCAGGTCTTTACCTCTTCAGAAGTGTTCCATTGTCTCCATAGTCAATTTTATTGTGATATTTTTTGACATTTTTTAAACATTATGGTGATAATCAGATGATGACAGAATGGCTACACTGAATTTAAAACAGTAGGGTTGGGGACATAGTAGAGGTCTAGTGGTTGCCTAGCAAGCATGAGGCCCTGAGCTCCACCTCCAGCACATACACACACACACACACAGAGCAGAGTTTTTTATTCTAAATAGAATTCAAACAAGCATTAAAAGAATTATGACAAAAAGAATAGGTAGTAGTTGCTGTAAGATGCTTCAGAAACAAGAAACCAAGTGAGCAACTCAAGCCCAGAGAACAAACAGCACAGTCCCTGAGGACTGACTTAAGACAGCTAAATAGCCTTTTCCTTCAGGCTACATAGCACCTTCTCTACCTTGCTTTTTCATTGATCCACGTATAGCACGATGTCTTAGCAATAGCAAAGATGCCACTGTGGCTGAACAAGAAGTCTACAGTAACATGATTATCTGCCCCTGCTGAAGAGAAAGAAATGTAACTTACCTGCGTTCTACCTAGAACTTGGTCCATTCCCTACTTGAGAAAATCAGTAATTCCCTCAGGGTATCTAACAATTATGAATGGCCTGGTTTTGGAGTTTATGTATGATCAAGACTTTTAGTTTTGGTGATTTATAGAACTAGTCTAAGCACAGCAAGTCTTGGCAATAGTGTTCCCTTACTATATAGTCTGAGACAAACAGTATTAGATGTCCTGGCCAAAAGAAAATTGTATTCAGTAGAGACACATAAAAATGCCTAGAAAAAAGAATTACTCACCACATAAGGTTGGAACCAAGGGTTTGTATTGGCTAGTATACATATTTAGGTTTCAATTAATCTCTTCCAGTGGCAAGTATCTGGTTTATCACCTTTTTAAGATTGTTGAATTCAAATATAGAAATATCTAGTGTTTGATCAACACTATAATAATGGTAGTTCTTTCATAAAGAGAGAAAGGAACAGCAGCAAAATTATAGGTTGATTCATTTAAGAGAATTTGTCTGTGCAATTGCAAGTATAAACATCCTTGGTTGTATTTTCCTAAGGTCTTGTGTAATGAGTCTGTAACTGCTCAGAGATATTCACGATGGGGGCCTGGTGATAGATGGTATATCCAACAGTGAGGAAGACTGAAGAAGTAGCATAAGGTCCTAAGTTCAATCCCCAGTTTATTAAAAAAAACACTGAAGGAAGTGGCTATGGCTGTTGTAACTAAGAATGGCATTAGAATAAATATTTTCTGGTCTAATAGTTTTTATAGGAATAGAAAGAAAGAGGCAAATATGGGGAGGAAAGAAGCCAGGGGTCTATATAACACAGAAGAGG